>JAVQJF010100092.1:0-16027 GCA_036023855.1 Gadopsis marmoratus | reverse complement strand
CGCAAGTTTCACACAAATTTCGCAATTTGCGTGAGTAAAGTCATAGCACATCATTGGCAATCAGGTAATTTAGATGTATTTGTTTTATATGTGGGACTAAAAACATACAATCAGCTGTTGGACATGAAATTAATTCAATTCAATTCAATTTTATTTATATAGCTCCATATCATAACATAACAGAGTTATCTTATAGTACTTGTTAATATAGAGCAAGTCTAAACCAACTCTATATGTATAGACCCAACAATTCCACCATGCGCAGCACTAGGAGACAGTGGCAAGGAAACACTGCCTTTAACAGGCAGAAACCTTTAGCAGAGTCAGGCTCTAGGCGGGCGTCATCTGCCTTGACCGGTTGGGTAGAGAGAGAATAAAAGAGGGGGGGGGGCTATGGTGTGAGCAGGACGAATACAGATGTAAAGCAATGGCAGTTACAATGTTACTGATGTTAAAATAAACAACCAATAGTATTAGCAGCACAACAACAGCTACACTAATAATAACAGTAGCAGCAGCAGGCGGTCCGCATCCACTCGACCAGACCTGTGTGCATCCAGACTGCGCAGAACCAGATCCCGAAGATCCAGACTTCACACACATTTGACTATGGTCGCTGGTGTCGCTAACTTCACATTTCTCCAAATAGAGCTACCAATAACACAAGAACCCTGTGTTAACTCAGGCTCTCTGCCTGCAGTTTGCTGTTCCCGTGTTGTTGTGGAGAAATAAACCACCTGTGTACCTGTCAATCTGCCTGGTTGTGTATGTGTTGCTACCGGTGACTCCAACCTCCCCCTGGTCTGCCAGAACATTTTAATACCTAGAAAAGGCCATTGCTGAATCAGAATCAGAATCAGAAACAGCTTTATTGCCAAGTAGGTTTCCCGTACAAAGAAATTGCAGTGTGAATGCTGGCTGTTGAAAGGCTGACACTAAACTGAATAGCTGGCTTTAAATGTTGAAAAATACTGAAAATGTATGAATGATTGTTGAAAGGCTGATGCTAAACTGAATTGCTGACTTTAATTTAAAGATAAAATTGAAAGACTATGAATGGGCTGAAAAGGTGAGGAATGAAGGACACAAAGTTTGAATGGGATTTAAATGTTAAATCATAATGTAAGAAAGATGTGTTATGGTTCAAATGAAGTTTCTAGCTGAAAGCATGAATGACAGTTGAAAAAGTGTAAAAAAGGAGTATATAGAACTAGAAAAGTGGGAAAATGCTCCTGTCAGACCCCCAGTAAGGTCCTGTTACCATCTAGGTACATAGATATGTATGAGTGTGTCCATAAATGTAGAAAAAACTGGTCCATGATTTGAGCACTGGGGTTTCTGTAAGTGATTGACACACTAGTCGCTATAGTGACTGTAATGCCTTGAGGGAGTGGGGGGGAGGGGCAAACAGCAACTTAGACTGGTCAGACAGTTAATTTAATGGAGACTAAACCTCACAAAGTCCTGTTTATCACGTAAAGACCATAAATGCTATCGGGTAAATGTTATATCGTGAGCACACTGTGTAAAGTTTTTCTGTATAATGGCAAAAATGTTAGATCTGGAGCAGATAAGAAAAGTCCCTGTTCCTGCTTCCCTCCTGTAATTTCTGGTCTCAATTAATATGACAGAATATGCGGCAGTTGGTGGGAAATTCCTTCGCTTGGAAGCTCAAAGAGTCAAATGTGCAAGTCTGTTTGCTTACATATTTACATTGTATCAAAGAGCATAGATTTTCCTGAAGTAAAAATGATATATGAAGAGTGAAAATTGCAGGAACAAGAGCAATTTTAAGAAAGATTTTTAAGAAAACTTTAAATCTCTTTTCCACTCTGACAGGGTCCCCCACTCTAGCTCTGAACATTCCACCCTATACACACTCATAAAACTCTCATAAGGGTTGAACATTTCATGAAACTTAAATTGCGACTATGTAAAAAGTATGAATGAGAATGTCCCACGGGTCGCAAACATTATAAGGCTTCAACGGAGTTTGTACGTGAATGTATGAATTAGTGGGAAGAGGTTGAAGATGAGTGGGTTTGAAGGCTTTTCTTAACTAACTCCCATTATAACAAAGTTTTAAAAAAGTTGAATATTTTGAAAAGTTTTAATGGAATATGAAAAGTTGAATAATACCCAGAATGTATTAAAGAGGTGGAACATTTTGAAGATTGAATGTTTGTAGCTGAAATAATTAATGACAAGAGTTGAAAAGGCTTGAAAAATTTTGAAAGTTTGTCAATTTTCAAAACATTCTGTCCATTCATTTGAACAGAATTAGGAAAATGTCCTGGAAAACCGTGAATATCTTGGAAAGTATGGATGTTATGAATGAGAAAAGTAAAAACAGGAATGTCCTAAATGAGCTGAAAATGTTGATGTTTGAATGGAGTTTCTAAGCTGAAATCTCTGGAACTCGTTTAGAGCCAAAAAAACAAAAACATTCTCTGGTTCCAGCTTCTCAAACGTGATGATTTGTGTTTTTCTTTGTTTATATCATTTTACATGTAATATCTTTGGGTTTTCCATTTATAGATAGACCAAACGTGCAATACGTTCACTTACAGAATTCCCAGAATCTGCAATACAACAATTATATGCAATACTTCAGCATATTTAAATAAAAGGTGTAATGTGCACAGAAACCATATGTGGTAAGTTTACATTATCACAAACTTCCACATCTATTCTTCTTATGATCCTTTTACTGTATAACTCATTAAATAAGCTACTAATGCACTTATAACACATGTTTATTTTTAGCTTTGTTTTTGTAAATTGGACATTTGGTAGTTTTATCTTGTTATTTTTATATCACTGAATGACTTTCTTTTAAACAGTCTCTATATTCAATCCATGTACAGGGTGGAATATAGAGCCACAGTGAGAGAAATGGCATGAGATGATATAACCAATTTGCCTTGGGGTATAAAACATATTTTTACCGTCTCGCCAAGGTTGATACATCCACAAGTTGAGAGGAGTGATTGATTTGCATAATGAGAAAACAACCCAAACTTCAGCTAGCAAGAACAAAGCATGAGGTATAAAAAGTCAACTTAAAACCAATAGAAGAAACACTTTGAATTAAAGCTGAGAGAAAAATGTGATTATGAATTATTTATATGAATTAGTATGTATAATTACATTACTTATTATAATAATAATAATTAATGAGTATACATATGCATATACATATTTCCACCATGGATTAAGTTTAAGTCCCTGTACAGTAATATGTGAGGATATGTACAATACAGAAACAAAAGGAACCATGTCTACATTTACAGCAATCTAATAGTTTACAGTATTGAGAATTTTCAATATTGTAAAAGGCAACAGCGCCACTCTGTGCCAAAACTCTGAGTTAACATGAACTAACTTATTGCATGTGTGTGTGCTGCAAAGCCAGCTGAGTGTAACTGTTCCTAATGACAAAGAGAGAAACAGATTGGAGCTTTCAATTTCTATATTCCAGAAACACCAGTGATGCAAACACTTCTCACTCTTGTGCATAGTATGTAAATCAAAGACACCTTTCATGTGAATACAGATGCACGCACACACACAGCTGTGAGGAAGAGTGAGTGAGATGTGAAATGGAGAAACAGCTAACAGCTAATAATTGATACACATCTTGACCACATACTGACAAACAAGAAGCAGCAACCAAATCATCTTTAAAAAAAGATTACCGCCGTATGGTTGTATGCTTCCACCAACCACTCAAGTTACAGTTCATATCCATGTCTCTCCAGACTCATATAATATATTCTAAGTGAATACTTAAAAGTATGCATGGAATAAAAAAAGTATAATAATTTGTATTTTCAGGTTAAATGGAAGTTAATACTATATTGATGATACATATGATTCCAATGAGTATACATTGTTGAACTGATTAATGTAGGATTATCATAGATGCATTGGCTAAACAGGTACATACACTATAAAGACAAACATATTGGGCCACCTACACATTACACCTACAGGAGCTTTAATGACATCCCATTCCAAATTCATAGGCTTAATGCCTATGAAGTTGGTCCCCCCTTTGCAGCTATAACAGCTTCCACCCTTCTGGGAAAACTTTCTACAAGATTTTGGAGTGTGTCTGTGGGAATTTCTGCCCATTCAGGTCAGACACTGATGTTGGACGAGAGGGCCTGGCTCACAATCTCCACTCTAGTTCATCTCAAAGGTGTTCAATGGGGTTGAGGTCAGGGCTCTGTGTGGGCCAGTCAAGTTCTTCCACACCAAACTCATCCAACCAGGCCTTTATGGACCTTTGCTTTGTGCACTGGGGCACAGTCATGCTGGAACAGAAAAGGGCCTTCGCCAAACCCAGACTCATCCATCAGACTGCCAGATAGGGAAGCGTGATTCGTCACTCCACAGAACACGTTTCCACTGCTCCAGAGTCCAGTGGAGGCGTGCTTTACACCACTCCATTCGACGCTTGGCATTGTGCTCGGCAACCCCGCTCTGTAATTTTATGTGGTATGCAACTTCATGGCTGAGTTGCAGTGGTTCCTAAATGTTTCCAATTTGCAATAATACCAATTATTATGATTTTAGGGGTGGCGGCTTGTGGCTGAGAGGGTAGTGCGGTTGTCCATTAATCCCAGGGTTGGTGGTTCGATCCCAGCTCCTCCTGCCCACATGACACTGGACCCCAAGTTGCCCCCGGTGGAGACCAGCATGACAACTGTGTCCCCCATCGGTGCGTGGTGTGAATGTGGTGTGTTTGTGAATGTTTGTCTGTCCCTGTTTGTCTGCCCTGTGATTGACTGGCGACCAGTCCAGGGTGTTCCCCCGCCTCTTGCCCAATGTTAGCTGGGATTGGCTCCAGCCCCCCCCCCCCCCACGACCCTTCGGGATAAGCGGTATAGAGAGTTAATTAATTATGAGTTTATGCACCTATGGCAATGGGAATGAATGAAACACCTGAATTCAATGATTAAGAGGAGTGGCCCAATACTATTGTCCATATAGTGTATGTAGTTAGATTACTATGTAAAGATGGATTCTTATAGAGTAAAGCTCCACAACATGTGGTGATTTTGTTTTCTCCTCGCATTTTTATCTCTATGAGCTGTAGGTGAAACTCACTCATTCTGATTTTGAAATCTATTTTACCTATTTTTATCTATTTGACCTTTGAGTCAAAAGTGTCATCTATTCAGTGTCCAACCAACTGGGAAATATGGTCACAATCTCCCTTTCTGTTCCTAAGTTATGATGTTGAAGAAGGGCCAAAAAAGGACATTATGATGTCACAGTGAAGCTGACCTTTGACCTTTTGTAATCAATATCACAATATTAAGACTTAAGAATATTGATTTTTGGGTTTTAACTTCGCACTCAATACATTTCCTAATTTTTGTGCTAGGAATTACACTTGAAATTGTGGATTTGAAGTACATATTGATGGAGATACACACATTTCCACAAAAGGAGTGCACAAGGGGAGCCTGGCCAACATTAACTGGCCACATGGAAATGGAGCATGCCAATGCACAATGTTATACTTCAAACCCCCAATAACTCTAGTTTAAGCAGAAATATGACAAATTTAAACTGATTATTTAGATATGAACATATGATATGATTAAATAAGTATCCATAGGGCCCTAACTTTTATTGGGTGCACCTAAATTATGTGCTGGTGCACCTAAATAAAAAGGTTAGGCATACCAGTGCCACTAATGTAAAAAGCTAGCCCGGAACCCTGATTACATGGCTTGAGAAACACTAGATGCCTAGTAATATACTGATACCATCTGTCTTTTGATTTCCTGTGATTACTAGTATTTTTCAGATTTTACATCAACTATTGATGTGTGTTTTGATTTGAAAATGCAATAAACCCATTTCACATAAGGTCATGGTGGTTTTCATGATGGTGATTATCAATTTTCTAACAATTTTCAATATTTACAAACATTCTTGGCACCACTGCATTCATGAATGTAAGAGTGCGTGTGTGTGTGTGTTTCCTTACATGCTTGTCGTAGTTTGTCCTTGTCATAGTGCAGAGTCTCATAGTCAGTCATACTGATCTTGCTGACCCTGATCCTCAGCCTGTCTGGGACTGGCTGCTGACTGAGACACAAAGAGGACCAAACCATTTTTAACAAATTAATTATTGTAAGTTATTCATTATTGTTAGAAAAATGATGCTTGTTTGTGTTAAAAACTTTAGTGACCATGAAGAACACATGGGGTAACAGTTAAGACCACAGGAGGTACTAGATGAAGATGTATCTGTATGTTTACACTCTATAAGATTAACCCTAAGGATGCCAGAAACAGTGTTTGAAGAGCTGCAGTCTCATCTAAATTACTTTATTGCCTTAGGACCTTTTGACCTTAAGTCCTCAGCTTTCAATCAGTTCCCAGGCTTGCCTTTGATGGTAAAGGTTTCCTGGGGAATGCAAATTTAGGCTGTGGTGACGCCCTGTTATAACACTTGGGTGTCACTAGGTATAAAAGCTGAAGAAGCATATCTTAGCGTTGTGTGAGTTGTTGAACATATCTGTATGTGATATAACTCTGCTCCGTCTTGCACAAGAATAAAGTAACCTGAGTAATGATTTTCAACCTGGTCTCGAGTAGAATATTTTTCTAACAATTATCATGTCCAGTTAAAGGCTCACCTGTTGGAAAGTCAAGGTTACACATCATAACGGTACTTACTATGGCCATGGAGTCAGAAACCACAACTGACTTTAGCTGGCTACGGTTGTGTCTCTCTGTGTGTGTGAGTGTGTGAAACTTACTCATTGAGGTGTGGTAGTGAGGTCCGTCGTTTGGTTTTCTGGACCATGTTTGCCTGGTTTCTGAGGCTGATGTGGATGACAGAGGGAGCAAGTCTGCATGGTTCACCATCCACCTAACAATAATACAAATCAACATAAATTCTCAAATAGTGGCAGGGGCCCTGTAATTACCTCAACTCCAGAGGGTACCAGACCTTTATTTAAAACAGGCTTGTATTAGAGACAGGACTTTATTTTTAATTCCCTCTGTTTGATGAGTATATTTGGTCATATTTTAGTATAAAGCCTCCTTGTTTTCTGATTTACTGCTTTTTCTTACTGTATTATGCTGTTAATACAAACTCGACACTTCCTGCATTCGTTTCAATGCAACAGTTCCAACATAGATGGCTGCGTCGTGTGTTGGTATAAGAAGAAGAATTAATTAATTCAAAAAACAGACTTTTTGTGGACTTGAGCACTTGGTGCTTTCCAACTTTAACGGTTCCCAAAGTGCTTTTACAGATTGGTCTCATTCACACCGATTCACACGTAGCTGCCATTCAAGGTACAACAGTTGTCTATTATGGATGCCTTTGCCCAACAGTGCATATATAAAACATGACAGCACAAAATGGCTCATGCTCAAAGATAGCAATAGCCAAAGAGATACAGCCATTCAACATGGTTAATGGCAAACCTTCGACAGGCAGAACACAGAAAACGTACATTTCCAAAACTGCCATTCCAGCCTTGTGCCTTCCAGATGACATTCTAAAGGAGATAAAATGTCCTTTTACTCTGCCACTACAGATATGTGGTCAAGAATAAATATGACCTCATACATGAGCTTGACCATACATTACATAACTGCTGATTGGACGTTTAGAGACCAAATACATACCTCAAAACTATATTGCTGACATACTCGCAGAAGTCCTTCAGTCTGCTTTAGCTGGGCATTGGATGAGTGCAAAATAGTCTGTATAACTACAGACAACGGTGTTAATATTGCCATGGCTCAATTTATTTGGACACAACCTCCATTTGGCCATGTCCCCATGGTTTGAATAGTGACAATGGACTTTCTAGGAATCTTTACAACACCTTCAACCTGAAGTGGATGAATGGATGGTTAGATAAACAGATTTTAAAAGATTCTCCAGTCGCCCCTGCGGGCGGTCTATTGCTCCTTAAAGCTCGGGTCCTCTACCAGAGGCCTGTGAGCCTGAGGGCCATGCGCAGTGTATAAGCTGTTCCTAGTACTGCAGTCTTCTGGACAGAGATCTCGGATGTTGTTCCTGGAATCTTTTGGAGCCACTTTTCCAGTTTGGGGGTCACAGCCCAGAGTGTTCTGATTACCACGGGGACCAACGTTGCCTTCACTTTCCACGTTCTCTACCTCTTCTTTCTCGAACTTGTCGCGTTCCTCCTTCCTGATGTTGCTGTAGCTTGGGATTGCTACATCTATCACTACTGCCTTCTTCTGCTGTTTGTCCACCACTATTATGTCCGGTCGGTCGGTCTGTATCTGGGTGTCCAACAGGATCTTAGCTTGGTCACTCTCAACCACCTTCGGAGGTGTGTCCCATTGTGACCTTGGGACCTTGGGAAAATATGTTACAGTGTCCTCAGTAAAGCCTGTGTTGGAACTTCTTAAAAGAAAAACTTTATCATCAAAGCAAACATAAAGTAAAACGTTCAGGGTATTCATGGCGAAATATAGGCCACCTAAAATCCAAATCCTTCTGAGACAGGCCACCATCTTGGATCCAAGGTATCGTGGTAGCATGGAGGATGCAGAAGCTTTGGATGATGTCAAACATCAGCTCTTGCGAGAGCTACTGGACATGAAAAAGGGAGAAGGAAATGGAAAAAGTGCCAGTGGTGAGAGCTGCAATAAAGCTACAGGGGAAAATGATGGATCTGAACTTCCAACACCCAACAAGAAAAGGCTGAGTGACCTCCTCCAAGTCAGACCCAGTCTGTATCAGTACCAAAAAGAGTGCAGGCTGATGCAGAGTTGACCAAGTTTCTACAGGAAGAAGCACTTGATGTATCATCGGATCCTTTGATGCGGTGGCATGATAATCAAAGATGTTTTCCTTTGATAGCCAAGTTAGCACAAAAATACATGTGCATTTTTGCTACTAGCTCTGAGAGAATGTTCAGCACAGCTGGCAACATTGTTACCCCAGCGAGGTCCCGTCTTAAGCCTCACCAGGTAAAGATGTTGGTGTTCCTTGCTCGGAATATGCCAGTAAGTTTAAGGAGGGTTTTGCATTTTGCAGAGAGTGTGTGCTTTTTTGGAATTGATTTTATAGCAGATACTGCATGTGTGATAATTTCCAAAAGGCACAATGTCTCATCGTATTGGTCATATTTAATTATTTCTTTTACTTAACTGTAGTATGTTGTATTTTTAGAAATGCTATTGCGTGATCTGGTTAAAAGAGGGCTCTGTGTATCTATCCCAACAAGTACACTTTCACCCCACTTTACTTAGAAAAGGTCAGGAAAGAAACTGTAGATGGAAAATCTACACACAAGTGCCTTTGTGTTATGTCCAGAGAGTCTCTAAAAGGAGGAGTCCTAAACTGACTATGTTATGTCAAACGTGTTACTTTGTTCTACTTGTTGTTATTACTTTGCAGTTTTTGTTAACACAAAATCCTAACTATTGAGAAACTGTATTGGCAGTATACAAGAAATATTTCCTGGAAGGAATTAATGACACTCTATACCACTGTGCCAAATGTTTAATATGCAATTTTTGTTAACAGACAACAGACAGGGCAGACAAACAGATTGACTGGCGACCAGTCCAGGGTGTTCCCCTGCCTCTCGCCCAATGTCAGCTGGGATTGGCACCAGCACCCCCCCGCGACCCTTTCGGATAAGCGGTATAGAGAATGAATGAATGAATGAATTGTTAACAGAGCCCATTTTCCATGTCATTTATTATTTTGTTGTGTGGTTTTATTTTATTTATGTTCTATTAATTTAGGATATTTACTTTTTTCCACATGTCTGAATATTCTTAAGAATTAAAAGTTTGATAGGGTGTACTATTACATTATATTATGCTATTACATTATATTATATTATTATATTATATTATATTATAATATTCTAATTGCTTCTCTTAATTATTGCTTCTGATTGTTTCTTTTATTTCTGATACGTGATTGGCTCTTTTATTATATACGTTATCACGTTACAAAAATAAATAGAATAGAGGGCTTTTAATCCCGGCTTCTGATTGGCTCTTTCATTCCTGTGACTTGATTGGTTCTTTTAAACATGATTGGCTCTTTTATTCCTGGCTTCTGATTTGCCCTTCTTCTTCTTGTTTAATAGCAGGTGTCAACTAGCATTTAAGGTGCATTACTTGCCCCCTCTCCTAGTGTATGGGCGGCTTAATTATATTAAACTTTTGTAATATCTATATTGAGGAAATTACTACTGTGATAATCATCGTTAACGTTTTGTCACACAGCCCTATTGGGTGCACATTATGACATGGACTTAATCTGTTTCTCCCCGAGCCTGTATTTGGGACTGGCCTTTATTAGACTATTCTTAGAATGTGGTTATTACTGGGGCAGCTGCACCATGTGAATAATCTGGGTAATTGCATAAATACGAAGCAACTGGAACAGTATAAACAACTGTGGTGCAGCACACATGCTTGGAGTTCAGTGAAGCAGTACAGTGGCAAGTTTATGTGCAGTATGTACCTGTACAGGAAGAGGTTTTGTAGTGGTGAGGGTGACTTCTCTGCACTGGTTCAACCTCTCGCCATGACCTCCAACCTGGAGAGTAGCCTACACACACACACACACACACACAGACACACAAACAAGCTGTACTGTCTGTATGCATCATCATGATATTTAAGATCTCAGCATCTGATTTTTTCTGAAAGATCCTTTGTCATCTTTGAAAAACCTAAAAAGGTCATTTAACAACCTAATCCTCAAACACTTTTCTGACCATCTGGATGAAAACAAATATTCTACCGGCTGCACAATAAAATACATTTTTGTTTGTAACAAAAAAAAAACAAACTAAAAAAGATGGTAGTTGGAAATACCAAATCTCATTGCTGTAATTAGTGTCACAAATAGTATTAATACTAATCAACACAGTACCCTTGGTAAGAGAACATCTATATTTATATTAAGTAAGACAGACTCTCTGCAGGCAGCTGGTCATCCTTCCCTAATAACCATGGCTATCAGGATATAGTGAGCTCCATACCAGTGAAGTCATAGTGAATCCAATGACCTCGATGTATCCATCATCATGCCGTTGAGGTTCAAAGTCGTGATGTTCACTGGGGTTTCCCCAAGGTGTAGTGCCTGCACAGTACCTGAAGAACACAACACACACAGTCAGAGATACTACTTCTGTCAAGAAAACATATGGAGGAAAAGAAGGTAAATATAAACACTGGATAATTACATATTACATATTGGTCTCTGTGTCATAAGCAGCTTGTAAAATAACCGTATATAAAGGTTCGTTGTTGGACAGTAACATGCTCATATATTGAAAATATACAGTACAAATAAATGCTGTCTTTTTACTGGATATTGTAAATAAGTAGTATCCTACTTTACCACTGGACTGAAAGAGAGGACTTTGCATATAATTACAGTTGGTCATGCTGAAAGAGAGACAATTACAATGTTCCTTTTTAACCAAATAGATCAGGAACTATGGAGTTACAAGATCTACAGTAGATCAGTCCATTTTGCATATACCGGTTTACATTTCAACCACATGTGAAGAACTGTGGAGATTTTTTCCTTTTCCAAACCTACGGTCTAAGGACAGAGGGTGTTGATACAGGGTGGTATATTCTGAGACAAACTTGTGATTTGAAATTTTGAGTAGAGTATGTCCCAAACCTATCCTAATGATCTGTATCTGGGCTGATCTAATAATATTTCACTAGATTTGTAGCAGTTAAAAGAAACCTGATCAAAATCCAATTCTTTCTTCACTGAACTCTACTATGTGTTGTCCACCTCAGGCTGCTAGTGTTACAACGCTGCCATCCTTTACTACAGACTGGCTCCAATATTACAGTGCAAGCATTTCATTGCACATCCAAGTGAAAATTATTGAGCGCATATTGAGCGACTGAGCTCAGACACTGAGGTTGGAAAAATCTGGAGACAAAGCTGGAGACAATCTGAAATGTACAAACACTGGAATAACCACACATAAAGATTGTCTCCACCAACTTGCACAAATTCTCTTCAAAGTCTCTGACAGTCAGGAAGGAGCATAAAGCGTACAACTGAATATATAAAAAGTATATAATATATAAATATATATATAAAGTTAGCCAGAGCTGACTGTCATCGTCACAGGTTAAAATGACAAACTTCGCCGATGGCTGTTCATTTCAGCCGTCACTAATTAATGTTAATTCACTAGGCAACTTGATAACAGGCCAAAACTAAACTCATCTGGTGTCTGTGCTCTCTGCAGCAGGTGTCTGTACTCGGTCAGAGATCTTCCATGACAGACAGTGGTAAATTTGTGAAATGTTAACAAAGAGGATGGTGGCCTGTGCAGGTGATTCAGACTTCAGACAATTTTTACCTTGGATAATGTAAATGTAGCAGCTGAGCGCTGTGTGGTCACATTTTGTGCTTCACTCCCAGCTTACACCAAACATTTGCAGTAAAAACTACATCTGTAGTCCTGTCTTCCATAGAATAGTTTATTACAGAAATGGCTTGATCTGGGGTGTATTTTCAGCATCACAGATGCTACGGAATGACAGAAATATTATAGGAATACAGGCAACAGTGTGTATCTATGATCCACTTGCTCTTCCGCAACCATACTTTGCTACTTCTTCTACACGTCTCTATAGAGTATATATAGGCTACAATATAGTATAGAATTGAGGGGTTTATAGTATATTTTAGAGAATAGTACAGATAGAAAACAAAACTGACAGGAGGGAGGGAGTGAGAGAAAAAAGCGCAATTACAAATCCATATGCTACTTTGCACCATGCACAGCACCATGAATCAATACACAGCATAATTACGCTACTGATATTTCAGAGCCATTGTCTGGGCCATTGATCCTAACTACCACAAACCTCAGTCAGATAAAGGATCAATGAGTCAGGAAGAACATATTCAACTAAGCAACCCCTCTGCCCCTGCTCTCTCTGCTACTGTGGGATGGATGGAAGTTTAACAAGGGGGATGCAGGATGGATGGCATCAACCCCTCATATTGCGTGCTGGTGACAGAAGAACCTCCACTCTGTACCACCACTGTACAATCACGAGTGCTTCTGTAGTTCCAACAACTCCAATGGAGTGACACTTCTTCTCTCTAGCAGCTTTAGGTAACTATAAGTGTCAAATCAGACTCTGTACTGGCAAATACCCAAAGATAAGATAAGATATTAAAAGACTCAAATCATGATTGGATCCAAAAGAACTTGATGAACATCCCTAATTTTGGGCTATTAGGGCTATATTTATAATCAAATTAACATGAACATCTGTCTCCAAAGTGGAGACAATGTGCTGAGAGTTGTATGGTTATGTATTTCTGTTTTAGAATGTCACTACGATGAAATAACATAAAATTTCCTTTCTCCTGTTCCTTCGCTCACTCTACGCTGATTTCCACGTGTTGTCTCTTATTCGCACAAACTGTCTCTAGATTGACATCCAAAAACTACAGCAGAGACTATATTTAGTCCTGAAATTGTTCCTGGGTTTCATGCAAAGCCTCCTTAATCACACAGTGTTCTTATAAATAAAGATAAAAGTATGTATTAGCTAAACATATTATCAGGTTGGGCCTAAACACTTGGAACACAACCCCACAGTTTTCTGTTTATTTTTAGTTTATCCTCTTTCAGCTCGATTATCTGAAGGGATTGTACAATGCTTGTATTTAATTCTAAAGTCAGCTGTGCTGTGCTGTGCTCTTTTGGTTTTTCTTAAACCAAAAGAGACACTAATTGAAAGAATTCAAAGTAGACAAAACTCAACAATTGAAAACAAAACAAAAGTGTATTACAATTAGCAGTAGACATGGTATAAGATAGTATCAGTAACAGTGGTAGCAGTATCACCTGGGGATGTTGAGGAAGACCAGACACTGCAGTTTCAAGTCCTGAACCTTTGATGTTAAATCTGTTCCGTCACACTGGAGAGAGCAAGACAGATTTGATTAATTTTTAAAACACTTTTATTTATCAATGAACAAGGACAATCAAGACAAGATAGTTAAAAGATTACAGTAATAGAAAGTATTAAAAATGTCTCATAGAAAAAGAGGGTTAAAGAATATCCCCCCTCAACAACCAAACAGATGGCTCCCAGTGAAGCACCCCTGAGACTGTAAACTGTAAAGATTATTCACCAGTGAGTAAAGCCTGAAGTCCATTCTGACTCTGACCTTTTAGGAAGCAGCTCCTCACCTGAAACATTTTCCAATTTTTTTTTCTACTTTTAGAAATATACAGTTTGGCCTTTTCCACTACAAAGTTCAACAGCTGAAACTTCTTTGCCTTGTCCACCACCAAAAATAAAGCCTCGTCGGACCAATTTTCATTGAAATTCATTAACAGATTTTACACTGTTCCAAATAACACTTTGTCTTTTACACAGGAAACAGTGGAAAATATGTTTTGTAGACTGACAGAAAGTACAGTTAATCCAATTCAATTCAGTTTTAGTTATATAGTGCCATATCATAATAAAAGTTATTTACGGCAGTCTTTCAAATAGAGCAGGTCTAGACCGACTATGAGACCCAACAATTCCCACAATGAGCAGCACTAGGAGACAGTGGCAAGGAAAAACTGCCATTTAACAAGCAGAAACCTCAACCAGAACCAGGCGTCAGTGGACAGTCGGGTTGATTTAGAAACAAAGTCATTGGCAGCCAGTGCTCCCTGCAGAATTCTTCACTGCAGATTACCTGACCTCATGTTTAGTCGTGCTTCATAAAAATCCCTTCACACTGGTTAACAATCATCTATTATCTTTGTTACATTCATGCCAATAAAGCATATTGAATTGAAAGAGACAGAGAGAGAGGGGCAGTCAGAGAGAGAGAGGCAGCAAGAGTGAGAGAGAGAGAGAGAGAGAGAGAGAGAGAGAGATGGAGTGACTCAGTGTTTTCCCACAAATAACTGACTGCTTGATTGACAGCTACTCACCACTACTTTGATGTGCTTAGACAGGTCTTTGGAGCTTCCCATCAGGAAATCTGAGAATGCTGTCTGTATGAGAGACACACACAAGACACAGGCAGACAGGTAAGCAGGATTCACTCAGAGCAGTGCATCATTGAGCCCACTGTAGGATGGAGCTATCTTGAACTGCTTCTAGGAAAGACAGGGTTCCCAGACACCAATATTCACTGCACTGTTATTTAGTTGTGTGTCTCTTACCAAACTTCTATACAGAAGTCTGACCTGAGTCGCCTAATGTTTGCCACATGAACATCGGACACTTGTAACACATCCTGCACAGCAACTGGTGTGATCTCAGACCTAAAACTGTTACATGTCAAAGAATAAATGAGGGCCCTAGAACATTTTAGTGACACAGCTGATATGACAGACAATGCTATTAGAAGTTCCTCTCATCACAATCTTCTGTGTTTTTGTTAACTGTGATTAACACACTGTGTGCAGTTCTCAAATCTGTGGTTAATTTTAACAGCTTACGCATTGCTTGTTGAAGTCTTAAGTATAGTTAATTGATCCAGTGATGCATTGTGTGTGCCTCTATGATTGATCCAAATGGATTAAACTGCTTGTTTTATCAACGTGCGGATTGTGTAAACCTACTAGCAAACCTTTTGAGCCAACTTTTTTCAACATAAATGATACATAGGCTTCGGTAATATGGTAGTGTCACTAAAAAAATGAATAACAGATGAATATTTAATTTCAAATAGCAAAATGTTCATCCTCAAAGTGCAACTTGTCACATGTCAAATGTAGTTTACAGGTGCAGCTACTCAGCTATCATTTAGTAAAAAAACATTTACACACAGGAGTGAAACTGAGTTTTATGTAGATAGATTTTCAGTCAGGATTTAGAGTGCACCACAGCACAGAGACAGCACTGGTAAAAGTCACAAATGACCTTCTAATTGCATCAGATAAAGGTCTTGTTTCTGTACTTGTCTTGTTAGATCTTAGTGCTGCTTTTGATACCATTGATCATCACATTTTGTTGCAGAGACTGGAATGTT
>JAVQJF010100083.1:0-27755 GCA_036023855.1 Gadopsis marmoratus | reverse complement strand
ATGTGCCATCCTGGAGGAGTTGGACTGCCTGTGCAGCCTCTGTAGGGTCCAGGTGTCGCCTCATGCTACCAGTAGTGACACTGACCCTAGCCAAATGCAAAACTAGTGAAAACAGTCAGAAGAGATGAGTCAGTGGCCTCCACCTGTAAAACCATTCCTGTCATCTCATTGTTGCCCCTCTAGTGCACCTGTTGTTAATTTAATTAACACCAAAGCAGCTGAAACTGATTAACAACCCCCTCTGCTACTTAACTGACCAGATCAACATCCCAGAAGTTTAGTTGACTTGATGCTATACTCTGCTTAAAACATGTTCCTTTAATTTTTTTGGGCAGTGATATAAATAAAAACATGCGCTTATAATTACCCAGTAAAGCCAGGGAAACTACTTCAGGTCATCCCATCATCTGCATGAGTAGACACTTGTTAAGCTAAAATGTCTTAATTCTGATCACGTGATTTTTGTGTGGCTCAAACAGGCGAGGGAGAGAGACTGTAGAAGCAGACAGTTTGCTTGAACATGTGCGGTTGCCCGAGTTCCTACCCCATGCATTTTGTAATTTTCATGGTCTAATGGAGAAATTGTAGATACATGTATTAGTTAAGGTTACCAGTAGGGTGTAGTCTCACTTATTCACCAGTTGCTGTGGACATTCAAACACTGTAAATCCTTTAGGCTGTCACTGTCACACTTATAATATTAAATTGCACCAATATGTGACAAGTTGTTGTCTTTTTCCCTCCAGCTGTCATCTGTTGAGGTCTTCATCATCGGCGCTGCTGCCAAAGCTGTTGCCACCACTGTTACATACCCACTGCAGACCATACAGTCCATTCTGAGGGTAGGTTTTGTGTCTACAGTATGTCTGTGCATGTGGGTCTTTGTTGAGAGACGTGCTTTCCCCATTTCGTCAACAAACAATAGCCTACTCAGTCAGAATAACTGAAAATATGATAAAAATCAAAGATAAAAATTCGAGCTTCAAGAGCACATGTTTGTTTTTTGTTTTAAAATCACTACAGTTTGGCCAGTTCAACGAGTCAACGGACAAGTCAAAACTGCTTTCCAGTCTAAGGACTATCAAGTGTCTATTGGTCAATAGAGTGAGGTGGGTGCGCACACACACACACACAGATTACATATTAAGGTTTAAAATAAGGTTGCAATTTAGCTTTTGTCTGATTTCATGGCTCCATTTAAGTTCCCCCTTGTAGATATAGTGCATAACGTAATGATGACTCAGATCACTTGTAGCAGTTGAATTACGAGAAAAGGCATTGTAAACTCATGTTGACTTTCACCATCATCTGGCCTGACCATTTGCAAATACCTGGACAGTCAAACCCATTTGAGAAACAAATCAGATTTTCCCTGCAGTCTGAACAATGGGCCTCACGCAGGAACATTTTCACATTGATGTCCTAAATCTCTCACACTTTTTCCTGTGAGGTTTGCTTGTACGAGTGTCCCAAAGTTGGTAATTTCAATGTATCGAATGCCACCTGTTCATGAGTACCTGCACGTTCGTGAGATTTGATCATTAGCATAATCAACGTCGGAGTGAGAATTATTCCTTACTGAAATGCAGAAGCTGTTTGAAATATACCAATTACATCTAAAAAACATCTCAAATTAAGCCACGATGATGATAATTAGTGAACAGAATATTAATTTTGCATTGTGCATATTTTAGCTATAGTGTAAGTACCAGAAAATTGGTGAATGCCATGAATTCTTTTAAATCACTCGAAGTGCCATTTAAGAACGAGTCTGTTCATACGAGTGATTCTTCCATCAGGTCTATTGTTAACCCATATATTTATTTCTATACCCATAATCATACAGCTCTTCCTTTAACTTTGTGTGCGCAGGAAGACAGTACATGACCATCTGCATGAATAAATGTTAGGTTTTCTGCTCTTTTATATTTACCGTAGTAATTATGGTTTGACCCTGGTTTCCTTCTGTAGGAAGTACGGCATGTTGGGTCTGTTTAAAGGCCTGGAGGCCAAGCTGCTGCAGACGGTGCTGACTGCTGCCCTCATGTTCGTTCTCTATGAGAAGATTGCCAGCTGCACCTTCAGAGTCATGGGACTGAGCAACAAACAATACAAGAAACGCTAGCTAGCGAGACACCTCACACAATCAATGGATGCTGGACTGACTGACTGATTAAAGCACTGACTGACTCTGTTAGTCAATGCTTACAGACCCCATGATTGGGACTTCAACTTCCTGGAAATCTGTCACTTTCTTATAAACTGTGGATCTTTTATGGTGAAGTCATGCTGCAAATTCTCTAACCAATAAAACATTACAAACGTTTAAGTGATCATCTTCTTCTAATTATAAAGACGTGTTGTCCTTCTGTAAAAATCAGCAGCAGCAGGACCAGTCTGATGATAAAAAGTGTTGGAAATTCGGAAACAGACTGAAATCCCATCTGATTACACAACATCATGAGTACAACAGTTCCAGTTAAACCAAAACTTTATTGGCCTTAAATCTCCTAAAACCGCTGAAGTCCTGTATCTGCTTGATTCAGCTGTAAAGAAAGTTGTTGGGGAATGAACCGAAGCCTGCTCAGTTTCTCCTAATGTCTTATTAAAACGATACAATGGGTGTTTTTCATTTTCACTTACTAGTTATTACTGTCATAGCTGATATCACTCAGGGCCTAACCAGAGCAGGTGATCTCCAGGTTGTAGAAAGAGGAATCTAATGACTCACACCCAATGTACAGATCCAGACTGGAGATAAGAAACCTTTATTAGTCCCTCAGTGGGGAAACTGCGGTCAGAGCAGAACCACCATCCTTTTGCCTCCCTGTGGAAACAGTGGAGCCACACGGCCCAGCTGTCTACACACCACAGCTGCTGACTCCAATGTCCACTCATATGTTTAAGACTTCTGTTTCATCTTCAGTGTACCAGCACAGCGGCCGGCTCCTCCCACCAACATCACATCACCAGGCTCTGAATTTTAAAACGAGGGTCATAGAGAAGGAAAGTGAGTTTCATTAGAACAGAAATGAAACCCAATTATTTAAACAAAACATCTAATTAGCTGAATTTATTTAAAATATATATATATATACTATCGTGCATTAAATTTGAACATCTCGGTGCCCAGAAACAAACCAGTGTACATTTAATTTATTTTCTAGGAGTTTGAGGCGCATGTTAATATTTCCCAAAGTGCAGATACCGCATATCGGCGTCAGCTCAGACACACGTGGATCAGTCATGATCGCCAGCGCGGATGGACATGCGCGGGATGGGCATAAACTGCACCGCAGCGGAAAACACTTCGCGCGTCCACATAGTATACAAGTCTGAGGTGCGACAGTCGGTTGCGTGACGCGGCAGTAGCTCAGACTTTCATTACTAGGTAAGCACTTCAGTGGCTGTGGCTCTCCCTAATAACAAGTCATATTAACGTTGCTTTGTGCCTTTTAACCACCATGGATTCAACAACCACAAAAGAACCAGAGAAGCACTGCGTCCTGTGCTGCCAAGAAGTCGATATCTTCGCCTTGGGAAAATGCGACCACCCGGTTTGTTACCGCTGCTCCACCAAAATGCGGGTGCTGTGCGAGCAGAAGTACTGCGCCGTCTGCCGGGAGGAGCTCGACAAGGTGCGCATTCCTCCGACACTGTGGCTCGGGGATGGGTGCCTGGTGGCGCTATCAAGGCCGCATCGTTCCAGTAGTTTTAGTGTAGAAAAATATGCTGAATTTGGACGCTAAAACCTGTAGATGGGTTTAAAACAAACAAAACGCACTGCTGGTAAATACGGCGTAGCCACAAACGGTGTCGTCCAACTGCTCAGACTACTTTCTTTCTTTTTTTTTCTTCCTCGCTGTCATTAGATAAGCTAAGGTAGCTCACGCTAACATGAGCGAGCCAATCAATGTAGGTTAGCTAGTTAGCTCTACCTTTAACGCAGGTGGAATTAGCTAACCGGTTGGCCTCCGCTAGTCCAACTGGCTTTAACGCTATCCCCTTTACTTAATGTGACAATGAACTTTTGATTCGGTGAACTGTCAGTGTGTTGAGTTGAACATGTCAGCCGTCACCTCTCAAACAGACCAGCACGTTAAATGGTTCAGCGGTGGTGGGTAGCCTGCTTCTCATCACTACTCAGTCGCTGTGTGTGTAATAAATGCTACACCTTTTTATAGAGTTAACCGAGTTGTCTGTCAGCCAGTTCGTTCCTTTCAGATACAGGTAGCTCGTGGACTTCAGACAACTTGTCAACTCAGCTGGACAGTGTGATGCAAATAAGGGCCTCTCTACTTGCCTCTCCCTGAATGATGCTATTTTTATTATTATGATTAGACCTGCGCCATTAAGGCCTTTATGTACAACCATCTGCAGTAGTGGCTTGGTTTTATAATGTGTGGAAGCATGCCCATAATTCCATAGGGTGCCCGTCACATTACACAAGATCTTTAGAGCAGTGTGAGCATCATTTTCAGCCTCTAAAAATGTTCATGAGATGTTCAGCAGCCTGTCATGTTGTTCTCAGGTGGTGTTCGTGAAAAAACTGGAGGCCTTCTCGTGTCTGCCATACCAGCAGTTCCCCTGTGAGAAGAAGCATGATATCTATTTCAGTGACGACAGGATCTTTGCCCAGTACAGGTACTGATCTGCTCCAGTCTAAATTCCTTATGATTGTGTAGTCCATAGACTGTTAAGGGTAAGATATTAGGAAAACATGGCTAGATTTCTGTATTAAAAAAATACAAGGTGAACCTGATATCTTGGCAGTTAAGCGCCTGTCATGTGTCCGACATGTGCGTCTGTGCGTGGCGAAATCTCAGCCAAGCAAACTATTGCTGTGACAGGTCACTCGGGTAAGAAGACAGATCATTACTCAGGAACAAGTCATTTTTGTGTCCAAAATATTTGAATCCAAGTTAACTCGTACTGAAGGTAAGGGTAAAATGTACACACAATAAGATATATAAACATTTGTGCTCCCTCACTACAGAGTTTATAGAGAACACATCTCGTTGACAATGATGTAAACTTCTAACTGGCAATATATTAGTAAATAGTAAATTATTTGAAATGTAATAAGAAAAATAAATTGTTAATATACTTGATGTTTCATTGCTCTTTTTCTTGCGTCTAATTGCATGTATTGCCCTCAGTATTGCATTGAGTATGTGATTGAACTTGCTCTTGGTGTGTGTGTGTTTTTTCAGGCATCTGCTGTTGCCAGAGTGCCTCCGCTGTTCAGAGCCTAAGGTCTTCTCCAAGTTTGAGGAGCTGGAGTACCACATGAGGAAGCAGCACGAGCTCTTCTGTTGCAAGCTTTGCACAAAGCATCTCAAGGTATACTCATCCCTAACCAGCTGATCCATGGGAGTGTCAGTCCCTGGTTGGAGTCGTAATACCACGGAGATGCAGTCTTTACAGTTTTAACATACCGGTCAGACTGGATACTCGAAGTAGGTAGATCTGTTGTTTGTATGACCAATTACAGAAATTATATCTGCCATTATGACAATTTCACAACTATATACATGGATGTGGACAACCTGCAAGGTAAAGTGATAGCCAATAAGGATATATGTAGAATAATGTCATGGATGGTACACAACTTGGGGCAAATATAATCAATTATTGTTCTTATAATTTTGTAAAATTGGAAAATACTGTGGTTCAGAAATAGTTACAGTATGTAGTTTACGTTTTGCACCACCCGAGGGCACCAAAGCATTATTCTTGAACTTAACCACAGACTGCCAACAGGACTCAATTAAGATCTTAATCAGTATGATGCTATTTTTAGTTATATTAAATGCTGCAAAAATAAGCAGTTTGTAGATCTGGCATTGGAATTAATGTTGCTAATCTTGTTTACAGCTTTAAAAGAGAAACCAAACCATTGTCAGGCTTACCATGAACAACCGACAGTGTTTGGCATCAGGTTAACACCAGGGAAAGAAACATTATTTTTATATTGATATTTTATAGTTATCAATAAATGTTGATCCATCTAATTGTTCCCAGCACAAGTTGTTTTGTAGCTATTTATAATTCATTTTGCAGTGAGATCTACACTATGATGTATTTATTGATGGACAGATTATTTCCCCATTAAACTGTGCAGGTCCTCCATACACTGTAGCAATGGCTTGTATATTGAAAATTGTGAACATTGTGTGTGCACTCTCTGAAGTAAGCCAGGTGGAAAGTGCCCAAACACAACTGTTGATATTGTAATTAAGGCCTTTTGTCAGCTGAGGTGTATTTTGTTTTGTTTTCTGAATGAAGATATTACAGAAGATCAAGCTCACAGTGCTCTAAGAGACTTGTTTTTTAAACTTTACCTCTCCCACCAGATCTTCTCCCATGAGCGAAAGTGGTACAACCGCAAGGAACTGGCACGTCACAGAGCACATGGAGACCCAGACGACACCAGTCACAGAGGGCACCCGCTCTGCAAGTTCTGCGATGACCGGTACCTCGATAATGATGAGCTGCTTAAACACTTGCGCAGGGACCACTACTTCTGCCATTTCTGTGACGCAGACGGTTCCCAGGAATATTACAGGTGTGCATAGCCGTTTCATTTGGCCATTAATTAATCAGCCTTTGAAAGGGGGTGTGTTGGCTCCATAGGTCAAGCCATTTGTTTAAATGTAATTTTTAACCCTGCTATTAACAGTGATTACCCGTACTTGAGTGAGCACTTCAGACACAGTCACTATCTGTGTGAGGAAGGCCGCTGTGCCACAGAACAGTTCACCCATGCATTCCGCACTGAGATCGACTACAAGGCCCACAAGGCCGCAGAACACAGCAAGAACCGAGCAGAGGCCCGACAGAACCGCCACATCGACCTGCAGTTTAACTACGCACTGAGACAACAGAGGAGAAATGAAGGTTGGTGTGTGAGAGAGAGACTGACCTTGTTTTTATATTTAGAGGATTATTGCGGATATAACTGTAGCTTAAAGGCACTGAAGGTGAATAAAGCATTTGTGTGTGTGTCCTTAGGTCTGGTGACAGGTGAGGACTATGAGGAGGTCCGTCACAGTCGAGGACCAAGAGGAGGAAGGCCTCAGGGGGGACAGAAGAGCTGGAGGTACTCCCGGTGAGTCTGAATTAGCAGTGCAGTGCTGACTGGATGGAAGATTTATGACCGTGTATCACAAGTATGCATCGGCATATTGTAGGGGTAGATGACTTTGCAGGACAGACAAAGATGCGGATGCTCTCATGAACCTGATAGCTGCCAGTGCCATTGTTGAGTGAAAATGGAATATATTTAATGAATGGTAGCATGATGACTACCTTTTGGTGTTGAAATGTAGCACATGGCAGTCGCTGAAGGCTTTTTGATGTGTAACTGTTCAAACCACAACAGCATTTTAGTAGCTGTCAAATTCCAATCTGTTCTCAGT
The DNA here is from genome assembly GCA_036023855.1 of Gadopsis marmoratus. Lineage (NCBI taxonomy): Eukaryota > Metazoa > Chordata > Actinopteri > Centrarchiformes > Percichthyidae > Gadopsis > Gadopsis marmoratus. The sequence goes on along the minus strand of JAVQJF010100083.1, from coordinate 20,334 downwards.
CATATCGCAGTTTTGTCCTGTATTTGGTTTTGTCTTGCTTTAGAGTGCATGTGAATGTGTGCTTGTCCACGCAGAGAGGAAGAGGACAGGGAGATGGCAGCTGCCAGGAGGGCATCCCTGGCAATGCGTCGACAGGAGGAGAGAGGGGCGGTGCAGGAGAGGAGCGCTCCCAAGCACTGCAGAGAGGAGAGGCCGGAGAGAACTGAACCAGAAGAGCCCAGACACAGGACCGGACACATCAAACCAACAAGCAAACCTCCAGGTGAAATAGGAAAACATTTACGAAATATACTTACCAGTATGTGTTGTCAGGGGTGTGTTGTTCTTTTGGTTTAGTTACACGGCCGTCCCCAAATAGTGTTTTATGTGCATTATGGGATGCCTGCGATTAGCTAAAAGAGCTGACACAAGTATTGCAGAAGAAGCAGGAACTCACTCACTGCGCTGATGGTTTTGTCACCTCTTTCCCAGTAAGGACAATGAAGAGCACTAATCCAGAAGAAGATGACTTTCCAGTTTTGGGAGCCACCGCTGCCACAGCCATGTAAGTTTGTGTACACAGTACAAACTCAAATCCTCATCCCACACCATGGTGAGCTGAAATGTTGGTGTTTGTATCCCTCCAGTGTAAAGCCAGCTACTGCTCCTGTAACAGCAGCCCATGCAGCGACTTTTCAAGACGACTTCCCTAGCCTCTCAGCCGTTGCTGTTACATCTCCCATGACCCCGGTTTATTCTGCCCAACCTAGGAAGACTTCCTCTTTCCAAGAGGAGGATTTCCCTGCTCTTGTCTCCAAAATCCGGCCCCTCAAAACTTCGGGTGGCAGAAACTCTGCTTGGTCCAGCCATACTGCTGTAGCTAAACCCAACACTCACCCCCCTCCTTCCTCCAGACCTCCCCCTCCACTCTCATCTGCATCCTCTGGCCCTCAGCTCCTCTCCTCCTCAACCTCTTCATCCTCACGGAGGAAAAAGAAAGTAGGGGAGAGTGGAAAAGCAACATCGACCTGGTCTCCTCCTTCTTCTGATGAAGATTTCGGAGGAATGACGCAGCAGGAGTTCCGCTCAGTGCCCACGATGTTGGACATCTCCTCTCTGCTCACTGTTAAAGGAGGCAACAGTAAACCCCCCACTGTGACCTCCAACCCTCCACACCCGACCCCCAGCACTGATCCTCCTACCTCTAAAACCAGCAAGAAGAAAAAACAGCAGAAGAACACTGCAGCTCCCTTTACATCTGTGTCTTCAGCATCAGGCATGACACAAACTGGAAGTACGGTCTCTGTGGAAACTGCAGCGCAGAAGGAGAATGTCCCTGAGAAAACTTGGAACAAACCTGTGACACCAGCACTGACGAGTGGATTGGCTAATGGCCATGCTGAGAAATTGCCGCCCGTTAATAAGGAGGCAGTTGCGGTAACCCCTCCTCCCAGCACAGACCCCCCTCTTGAACAGGAGGAAGAGTTCCCTGCTCTCATGACCAAGAATCCACCACCAGGTACAGCACAGCATGATAATATCCACATTTATCTTCTTGTTCCTTTCTCCCCTTATATTGTTTACTGCGATCGAATGCTTACAGGAGCTGTTGCGTGCTGTTCATCTGAGTAACCGTAAGCGTATGTTGCCGTCGGCCATGACAACTTAATATACAATGACTTGAGTGAGTTCGGCTTGTTCTTGGAAGCTGACCCTGCACCTGCTTTAATGGTGCTTTTGCCAAAAAAACAAAAAGACGAGTCAGACAGTCTTTTTTCGGGAAGTGAATTGGAAATGCTCCAACTTATCTTTCAAAATAAAAGTCAATAAGAATTTCCATAGCAGGTTGGAGTCTCGGTAGCTAATTTCACTTCTCGTCTGTGTTTTGAAAGTTATTGTTTCGTCAATATAAAGTCTTGACAAGGGCCATATTTGGGGGCGTGTTTGCTGTACCGCCTCAAATCATCTCCCAAGGTTTCATCCAAATGTGGATTTTTGTATTCACTTGCAATGGCAGATCATGCATAATGCTTTCCATATAAGTGCTGTGAGGTCAGTTGTTGGGGTCATCCTGTAAAAGTATCAGCTCACCCTCTGTTTATCGCTCAGGCTTCAAGACCTCCTTCCCGTTGAAGGCTTCTGCTCCCGCCCCATCCTCAACTGTGCCCCCTCCTCCACCCGGCCTGGGAATTTCAGCTACTAAACCTCCCCCAGGGTTCACTGGGATCCCCCTGAACAGCAATGTGGTTGAGCCTGCTCCTTCTGCCGTCAACCCGTGAGACAATGCATGATCTCCTTTAACTTTTTCTGTGTTTTGGCAAGTACTTTATTGATGTCGGTGTTGTTGTCAAGTACCAAGTGGATGAATGTGTATTTTCTTTTTCTTTTATAATGTTTATTTCCCAGGCCCCCCAAGGTGCCGAGCAGTGGTTACTTGGTGCCAGAGGACTTCCATCAGAGGAACATGGAGCTGATCCAGTCCATTAGAAAGTACCTCCACAACAATGAGTCAAAGTTCAATGAGTTCAAAAACTACTCTGCACAGTTCAGACAGGTACTTGCCACACGTTCCCATCAGTAATCGCACAATTTACTGCTGGAATTTTGTATTTTTCAACTGTACATAAATAATTATAACAAAAAATGACTTCTGTATTATATAAATGTGTTAGTAAAGACATATTGCCAATACGCATTAGTTATTAAATGTGGAATCAAAAATGGTCTGTCTCTGATCATCTGTCTCCTGATCCTCTCTCTTTATTCCCAGGGTGTGATATCCGCAGCCCAGTACCACAGCAGCTGTAAGGACCTGCTCGGAGATGACTTTAACTGCATCTTCAACGAGCTGCTGGTGCTCTTGCCGGACACTGGAAAGCAGCAGGAGCTCCTGACGGCCCATGGAGACTGCAAGGCACTGGAGAAGCAGTCAGGAGCTGGAGGGGGAAAGAAAAACAAGAACAAGAAGAACGCCTGGCAGATGCCGACCACAGTGGCCAACGTGGCCGCTGAGCTGGACTGCCAGGTGTGCCCCACTTGCAGACAGGTACTGGCCCATAAAGACTTCAGCTCCCACAAGACCCTGCACAGCAGGGACAGTGAGGAGTTCCCTTCCTTGCAGTCAATTAGCCGTATCATCAGCTAGCCCCTTATTTTCCTCTGCTTTTGCCGTTGTGAGGCAAATTTTCAGTTGCCCCTGCGGCCCTGTCAAAGCCCAGCAACAGCCAGCGTGGAACACAGCAGCCCGCTTCCTGTGTGACCACGACCCAGTGGAGTTTGGAGCTTAAAATCTAATGAAATTATGGTGTTTTTACTTTCTATGAGGATTATGTTGGTAGGTTTGTGTGAATGGTTTCAAAGTTTAGACACACATGATTGATTTCCACTAATATCCTTTTGAGGATTTCTGGCACTGGCAATGTCTAACTAGAACTGTCAGTTTATTTAATGAACCAGGAGAGACAAGCTAAGGCTTTGCTCAATTGAATTGCTCCTTAATACAAAAATTGTATTGATTTACATTTTGTTCTTTTTGTTTTTTTACCTTGCTTTGCATTTTCACATGAAGATGACAAAATGTATTTTGTTAACATTAAAGTTGATGAAGTACGTATGATTCTCCAGCGGGGCTGCTTGGTTAAATAACAAAATAAACACACACATTTGGTTCAAGTATTTAGGACCATATTTACGTGTATTTGTTTAACTGCTTTTTAATTGTCCGTTGCTTCGTGCAGAGGAAGGCCTGTTAAGTGTCTTGAGTAAATGGATGGCCGAGGCGTCATGTACTGTAGTAGGGTGAGTCACGGGAAGTAAGCGGCTTCAAGAATTAGAACACATTTTGGTTCACACTTTGAATGTTTTTTTTAATGTATAACATTTTCTGTTTCATCACTCGCCATTAGATTTGTTTCACTGGCTGATTGATGGGTTGGTTAATCAGTGCTGTTGTGTTGCACAAGGTTTCAAATGGGGAAACTAAACGATGTGCACGTGCGTGTTTTTCACAGTTATGTTCAAATAGTACATCTACTTTGTAAGGATCAACGGGACAATAACCGCTGAGGTTACCAGTAGCTCGGTTTTCATTTTATACTCTCCACAGGGTATACATTTTGTTATGAGTTACCATGAAATTCCCAGTGCTACTATAATGCTTGCAACACAAAAAAACATTATCATTCCAACCCCTACACACTCTGCCTCCATTTGAATTCCAGCTTTGTCACACTGGGCACGTTTACTGTTTGTCGGGGGGGGGGGCACACAATCTGTTCATCTTCTCTCTCAGGACCCTTAGCTTGCACCGCTGGCCGTGTGTCTGAATGTGTGTGTGTGTGTGTATTGGGTTTGTCTATACATCATACTGCAGCTTACTTTTTTTTTCTCTCCGGCTTCAATAAAGCTGTTTCTGTCAGAACTGTACGTTTCCGTATCTTTGTTAGGTGTGTGTCTGTGTGTGTGTAATCCAGATGTACTAATATTTTAGTTAACTTTGTCTAATAACATGGATTATGACGGTCCACGAATGACTAATGCATTCGTGTTTAAAGTGACCGTGCCAAGTGTAGTTGTTGAACATTTCATGTCATTTAATCCTGCAATAACTCACGTCAGCGCATTCAAGCTGGGAACACAGCATTGACGTATCAGCACCTATAAACTTGATACTCACTATTTTAGCTCTGTTTTGGTCTCCACCTACTCCTGAGGGAAATATTTGGCTCTTTAGCTGCTAAATGCGCCACTATGTTCACCAGCTATTCATTTACATTGTCTGATTGCTGTTTGGTGCTGAGCAGGTAGTTTTCTAGAGCTTTTTCGCTGAAAATGATGCTATGAGAGTGATCCGAAACAGTCATGTTGTGGGCCAATGAGCTGAAACTCACTATAAAGCTCTTTACAGCGCAGGGGAGATACAGATTCAGGTCATAATCCTCTGTAGGTTCATCAACTACAAGCGACCCTTTTCACATTGTCACTAGATACATTCCTATAAAAATATCGATTACAGCCACTTTAATGACAGAAATCTTCACACATTAAAGTCAGGGACAAAAACAGGCAATCCAAAACATGTTTCTTTTTTATTGGCGTGATGGTCGGACTGCAGTCCAGAGACATTCAGGTAATAGACAGTGACACACATCTCTGTACACAGTGTTTTTACACTGAAGAGGTCAAACATGTTAAAGGGGTATCACACTACAAAGTCAATGTTTGTTGTTTGATGGGGGTAAAATTTTTATTATCAATAATTACGGTGGGGAGATATTGTAACATCCATGCAATGTATTTGACTGGAAACCATACAAGTGATGGCGCCAGCGTTACTACATATCGTCACCTTTGATTATCTCAGTCTAACAAAACAACAACATGATCACATAAAACTTTGATTTGGGTACTGACGGCCCCTTTAAGAGTGGTCAAACAAAGCATTTCCAACTAAGAGTGCGTACTAGTTAATAAATAATCTTTTTTTTTTATTTTCAGTATTACAGGACAAACCAGACCCTAGACAGCATCACACACAGGTTCCATTTACTTCAATAACGTACCGAATTTTACAATCAACCAATACCACGGTAGTGTACATGGGCCAGAGCACAAAACATAGAGAATGCTTGTATTATTTTTATCTACCACACTGACTGAAGAAGAGACTGAAGCACTGAGAACAATAATACATCTGATCTGACAGTACCCCAAACTACCTAATAGTACCCCAATAGTACTTATACCACCATCAATAACCGAGTCCCACCTAATCATAGTTAACAGGTTACCAGCAGACCAGTAATTCCCAACATTTAAAGAACTATGCTGGCGGTTTTTCATATTTTAGCATACTTTTAGATTATTACTGATGTTTTGCATGCCTTAAGATTTTAAATTAATTAATTTTTTTCAAGAATGAAAATAAGGTCATGAGTTTAACTTATGCTACTATTTAGTTATTTGAATCTAACTGAAAACTACGCTATAGAGAGGTAATTGCAGAATGTAAATACACGACATGACCATAGATTGTATTAAAAATGTGGTCTGATTTCATGAAAATCTTACGGATTATGAATTTAATGTGTCAAAGTTTCATTATCGTGGAGTGGTAATGCATTTTTCAGCACTGAGCAGGAACCTATTTGAGTGTTGGCATCAGGTCCATTTGAATGTTTCATGTCTCAAGTCTCTGCAAGCTGATGTCATGTCAGAATGAACTAAAACCAGTGGCTGTTTTAAAGATTAAAAATCACTTGCTTCAGGAAATAGTTGGCAGCAATGCTCACGCGACTTGCAGGTAATTGGCTACAACATGAAAAACCACAAAGTACAGTCCTTTAACTGCACCAAATCGACTGAAACCCCACCTAGTACCCAGCAGTGTTGCACCCTTTCCTGAACCAAAATCCTGAAATGTTGTGTTGTCTGTGTTATCCCTCAGTTTATAACATATACCCACTTAACTATGCACTGGCTGACAGGTGAATAAAATGTTGTTTATTTAATTTAGAAAATCATGCTCACAGGTAAATCTAGAGTGTTCTTGGCTTCTTTTTTTAAAAAGATGACTGAAATTATTTGAATCCTTCTTGGTGCTACAGTTATGACAAACATTTCCATTTGCCTACAGGCTGCATTCTTACTTCTTTAACTCCCTTTTAACCTCATTAATATGGACTATTTAGCTATCACCTGGTTAATGTGAGCAGGCCTTTTTATGACCCTCTTTACTCCCGATTATACACTTTTTGGGAACACAAAGCATGTGCTTTGTTAGCTGACATTTTCAGTGTAGCTCAAGGCCCTGGATTCTGGGGGATTCTGGGGGTCACATTTATATATCTTTACTGAAGATTAAAGTTAGCGAAAATGCGAGTTACAGTCAGCATTCTGGGACAGTTTCACCCTGGAGCTCTGAGATATGTACACACTAGTGCATGTGTATGTGAGACCAACAAGATCATGAGGTTGAGACTGAAGAGACAAGGAGTTGTTTGGGTGTATGGTTGCAATTCTGACAATAAGCTGTGACGCAAGAAAGAATCCTGTTAGCTGCAGCGGCGAATTTCACTTTGCAAAACATCTTGGAGTGAACATAAGAATTACATAGTATTCAATATATAATGAGTTCTATACATCAATTTCATGCATTATTATCATCATGATTACTTTTAAAACTCTTGAGAGCCCTGGTTGTCCCGCTGCTACAGTGCGTTCTCTGGTCTGCAGAGGGCGCTGTTTACACAGGATCAGTTAAGACTAGCAAGACGTTCTACAGGTCAATTATATATTTGGCTCTGTTCATCAAAAAACACTCTTGGTTTCAGATATCTTGACAGTGACACTGATAATATATTAAGGTTGTTTTTATTTTGGGGAAATGATTAAATGGTGTAACAGGCTTATGGATTCACTCTGCAGAAACGCATGTTCAAGAAAATAACTTTTATGCACCACAGAATTTAATCAACTACACACATTCACACAGACTCACACTTCTCCCATGCATGTCAACACATGTGCAGATGTACACTTGTTGCACGTGGACGCACTCACACACACACACACACACACACACGCCAAATCTACAGATTCGCTGATGGCGAATGCACGTGCTCCACGACACAGACACTGCTACACACCGACACGGTTGGCATGGTTATTATCTACATCAGGGGCCCTTTCTGACCCACAGCCACCCAACCCTGTCCCTGTCACCATGGCATCAAATTCCGACCCCCCCCCCCCCACTCCCTCAATGGCAGGATTTGCAGGATCAATGAATTAGCCAGCTAGCGATCTTTAACATCCAACTAACAGATTCTCATTTTGCCTGAGACACCACTGAATCCTCCAGCGACCCAACCTCCCTCACTGAATGCTTTGTGATTACATGAAATCCTATAGACATTAACAACATAGTAGTAACGTAGTAAGGACAGCAATAAGAACCCAGGGCAGTTTGGCAGCTTCTAAAACGTAAACATAAACAGACCTGACTTACCCAAAATCTCCCCACTCGCCCCATTTTACACACACGACACTCAACACTCGACACTGTCTCAAAGAACACACTACAAACATTCCCTGGCACCATGGACGGATTACAAGGCAATGGGCCTCTGGGCACAAGACATGTGAAAGCCCCCCCCCACCCCTCTTAGAGATCATTAGAAGCAAGACCCCTGTGACTGAAAGAGACGCTGTAAACAATGGTCTTGTCTCTTAGGGGTCATTTTGAATTTCTTAATGGTCATGTTGTGTTCCTTTGTGGTCGTTTTGTGTCTCTGTAGTTTAGCATCTTATTGTCGTCGTTTTGTGTCTCCTTGTGATCGTTTTGAGTCTCTTTGCAGTCATTCTGCATTTGTTTGATTGACTTTTCCACAAGAAGTGTTCAAAGTCACTTAAAACAGAGGCTATAGACCAGGGGCCCCTTGGGCTCTCGGCCGGTGCCCTGTAGACCCATTCAATAATGCATCCATCCTGGTACCGAAATATAACTGACTAAAAAGTGATTTGTGTGGATTAAGAATTCCCCAATGAAGAGTGATGAACCTGGGAGAAATGACACTCGTGCATGAATGAACCAGAATCACACGGATTCCATTGTGATGAGAATGTACTCAAGGAATATTTTGCATTGTGACACTGTTAATAGGTCAAATTCCACTACATCGAGGAAGACCATATGGTAAATACTTGAAAAGATGATATATAAAAGGATCTTGACCAACACTAATTTGATTTAAATTGGCAACAAGCCTTCTCTCGGTTGGATAAACAATATACTTCCATATCTTGCAAACTTCACCAGGGAAGCTCAATCAAAGTCAGCTCAACAATTTTAATTTGGAAACATGACTGAGATTTGTTAGTACAATTCAAAGAGTAGCATGTAATTTGAGACAGTGCCTAAAACTGGTCTAATCTGACGGCAACTAGCCTACCTACAGTACAGTATATACCTACCTACATAAGAATGTGAGATATTGCACTTGGTCACAAAACATTGTTGTTGTTGGTTGTTTTTTTTTACAGCATGTGGAAATCTACTAAATTAAGTCACTGTCTGAGACACACAGTACAGTATGGCACTTAGTTGATCTCTAAGTTTGGAAACATGCTAATTTAATACACATGATTACTTTCATCTGCAGCAAGGGGAATGGGAAGGGACGACCAGACCGTACTGTAGCTAAAGAAACATTCCCCGTACTGTTTGGCATGAAAGGGGAATTTGACACTTCAACGAATGAAAAGAAGAAGGTGAAGGTGCTGTATGTGAGTGCCTTCTGCACAGTGTTTAGTGATATAATACTGCTTTGTGGTGGAGTCACTCACTTGTTGATCCCTTCATCCATCATCCCTTCGTTCATCTCTGCATTTGAAAACCAAGTGGCCTCCTCGTCTACATTTTCTCCCCTTGTTTTCTTTTTCATTCATCTGCTCTGATCCGACAACACTGGATTCGTTAAAGCAGGAAATAGGTCTAGAAAAGTGCAGATAAAGCTGGAATGTTTAGGAAGGAAAGGGAACGGGAGGAGGAAATAAGACGGAGAGGCCCATTTTTGAACAATTAGTGAAAATTCAGCCCAGATCAACACATAAACTGCAAGTGTAACATCACAGAAAGCAATTTTCTATCACTTTCCTCTCACCCCTCTCCTGATCTTCCTCTTCCACCATCAGGTCCATCTTATCTAGTAAATGGGAACCTGGTATGTGGGTGCTGCGTTGTTCTCGGTGAATGGTGGGCTCTGGTAGGCATCTGTGGTCTCAGTGGTGGCGCCTACTGGTGAATTGGAGGGGTACGGCTGGGTGGGGGCACCGCCGTCCATGTGCTCCGTGGTGAACAGAGTCATGTCTGTGCCGAGTAGATACTTCTGGACCGCACGCACTGTTAGACCAGCCTGCAGGTGCAGCAGGGGGGATGAGAGGGGTGGGGCCAATAGATGGAAAAGATCAGACAAAACAACTCTAGGTATCAAAGTAAGCCAGACATTAATAAGGAAACCACCTTTAAAAGCAGGGCTTTGTAGTAGTTTGCTTTATATTATGTCATTGCCTCTATAGAAATAAAGTTACCTTGACTTGAACTGATATGAAAGTGGTATCAATCTTCTCACCTAACTCTCCACCAGAAAGCAAATTAGTGTATTTACCAAAATGCCAAACTGTTCCTTTGGAGAAACCCCCGAAGGAAACCTCTAAACTCACAGCTGAACGTAACATGTAGCAGATGCATGACCGGTTTGTCACCTTAACTTTAGTCAGAAACGGATTACTGTCCATGCATGGTTTAGGTCATGGATGGATTATCAGACGGGTCTGCCAGGCACAGGGGCCCAGCTGGTCAGGGCGCCTCTAATCCGGAGTCTCTGCTTGAAGTGTTGTTAACTTTTCTCTTTGCAAAGTCCAATTCCTCAGTCAAAGGTGAGGAAGTCCTGATCATGTCTATTCACCTCGGCTCAATATAAAGATACTGACGTGTTTAGATTGCTTTAAAACGTTTGCATCACAGATTTATTTTGATGGTTTCCTATAGTATTTTGTGTAGTACAGTATGTGAGGAGAGATGCTTTAGAAAGGAGTTAGACAGATTCTCTTTGTCTCCAGTTTTAAACCAACTGCAGCACTTTATAGTTATGGTTGACCTGCCAGATGTAGATTGTCTCATAATCTGTCCATAGTTTAGGGTGATACTGGACACTTATTCAGCAGCGGTGTGTATTTTCGTCATTCCTGAAGGAAAAGCCGGTGGACAATGTGTGAAAAATGTGTCCAGTAAGGTGCAGGAAAGGTCCGTGTTAATGTTTCAGAGCCTGTCCAAACCTTAATATATAAAACGATCACTATCCAGAAATCTTTCAACATTGTGTTACGATACATTTGCTGCATTTGTGTGTGCGTGTGCGTCTTTGCTAATGTGTCTGTTTTCTTACCCAGGTGATTATGGAGAAGAAAGAGAAGGCGATTGCAGCCCGAGCTGCATCTGCCCCCTGGTTGAGGGGCAGCTCATCAGCTGTGGTCCGGGACCACTGATTGGCCAGGAAGCAGAAACTTACAAAGTACAGGAAGGTCCAGAAACCTGCCAGAAACCAGGGGAACAATGAGACACAATGACACACAGAAAGAAAGGTTATTTCCAAGTTAACTTTCCACACGAAACACTGTGACCTGCAGGTGTGGATTTCTCAAATTCTGGCCTTCTGACGAAGTTCTCTGTTCCCTTTAGAAACTTAAAACATGCTCATTTCTCTAATACCTTTTATATAAGTTTACCGGTTTCATTTCTTTAGCCTAGTTGGGCATCATTTTCGGCCTGTTGGGGAAAACCAGCCTTTTGGATGCTGAACCTGATCAGGCATTAAGAGGACATCTTTAGGGCTTGTGTGTCTCAGTAATACTCACTGAAGGTGTAAGACCCACGTTCATGCTAGTCACTGACACTGTCTCGCTTGTGCGCGCAAATATGAACACGGTGGCCTCCTCACCCGAGAAGCCGATCTCAAGCATTATAGCCTTCTTCCTGTCTTTGACGGAGCTGATGGAGGAGAACTTGTAGTCGAGCAGGAAGAAGAAGGAGCACGCCAGCAGGCCCACCAGGCCCACGAACACGCCGTAGTTGCACGCGTCTGCATTCTTATTGAAGACGCAGTAGAGTCGCTCGCTGCCTATGTTTACATAACCCTCGTTCACGATGGAGGCAAAGACCACCAGGGAAAATATCTGTGGGAGAGGGGGAAGATGAAGAAAGTGAGGAGGACATGGTGTAAGGAAGAAAGAACGACACGGAGAGACTTTAACATCAAAATGGCCGCCTAAACAATCAACACATGCCTTTAATTCCCTCACTGTCTCCCTCTATTTAACAAACACACACAAACATTGTCACGGGCCTACTGGAAACAGGACTGTAGCAGTACTGCTCGTCTCTTAGAGTCGTGCTCAGACCAAAGGCATTAACCTAATTTCCTCTCTTTCTCTCCGACTGACTGAAGAGGTGGATGCTTCACTTCCCCTCAAAAATCACATCGCTCCTGAGGCGGCATGTACAACCACAAGAGGAAGTATGATAAAGGTTTCTATAGCTCACTGTAACACCCCCTCCACCCCCCACCCTTCTTCAGGTCTGATCTCTACATAATTCTCTGTATTTCTTCCCACCTCTGCTCTGGACTCACTCACAGACACTGATCAGCTGACTAACACTGCATGGCAGAATAGGGCCATGTGACACACACACACACACACACAGGTCATATGATGGTGGAGGAACACACACAATGGGATAATATCAGGTCCACATTTCAAACTAATCACGTGTGTTTATAGTCTGAGCAGATACTCACTCAGCTGCTTCAAAGTACTGCATCTCCAAATGGAAATGTTCACTAAATTTCTTGCATGATTTTGAGCTCAAATAAAGGAAAAGTTCACAATTGAATGTTTTGACATGGAGATATTTCATCAATCTGTTATATTCAGTGTGAGTCATTTCCCCATCTTTAATTTATTTCTTCATTTTTATAGGATTGATGTAACGTTGGAGAGAGCAGCATCTTTAGCAGTGGAGCTTGTTCCAGTCAAGAAAGTGAGAGTAAGTCAAAAAGCAGCATGTTCTGTTCTTCTCTGAGGAATCCTACGGTGGACAAAGTGGCACCTCTGATTCTTCTTGAAATGCATTTCTGAACTATTTCCTGCCACTCATCATTGTAGGCTGTTTTTTTTGCTTCTTTACTTTACTCTAACCCCAAGGCAGTGAACTGCTAGATTAAACTACCTAAATGTAAAGTAGTTTTAATAAAAAAAGCTCCAAACTTGTTCTTACGCGTTGTTGCATTAATATAAGAAAATATAATACTTCACTAACAGGGGCCATTTTTTCTGCATTAAAAATACATTTTGCTGATACTTGTGTACTTAGGCCTATGAATGCAGGACTTTTTACTTGTAATAGTCTTTTTTTTTTTTTGGTATTCAAGGATCTGAGTACTTCCTCCACCACTGTTTGCGCTGCTTGCTGAATATTAAGACGCGACGTGGCATGATCTACATTTTGAATTAAATTAAATGAATTCACCCACAAACAAGAAAAACGGGCAATTAAACTTTAATGCACGTTATCCCAAATTGTTTAAAAAATGATTGCTGTGGGCTATTAGAGCTGGCGCGTGGTGCTTTTCCCTTCTGTAAATAGGCTCACAGCGTATCCGGAGGGCTCCGTGGTGAATGAAGCCTGTCTAACCTACACTAGGAAAACCCCAAATCATGTACATGTGTGGTGATGTGTGCGCGATGATACACAACAGCGCGCCACAGGCTCGTTAGGATGGAAAGATTCGCGCGCACGCCACGGTGCTGAAGATCCCGTCAGCTGTGCGCGTCTCCGCGGACCTTCTCCGTGTCACCCAAAGGTGATGCGCTACATCCAGCGACGCGTCGCCGCGGCCCTGACGTGCGTAACGATGGTCGCGGACCAATCACAGGTGGGATGACGGACGACGACCGTTTAGGGTAAATCGTGCAAACCATTAGCCGAAAACATGATTGGCGATATATGTGTGTGCGTGCGCGTGTTTCTAGAGGAGAAATACTAATCGCTGACACGGACAGCAGGAAGGAGGAGGCTGGGGAACGAATGAACTGTGGATCTGTCTTCCTCATCCTCTGCACAGCATCTCGGGCTGGATTAATGGCGCAAATGTGAAGCGAGGTTTTTAAAATGAGGATAGGTCGGTTGTCTACCCCAGACAAAAAAAACAGAACGCGTCTGTAGTGAGATCAGTTTCATGGTCAGGGTGTCAGACAGCCACCAGGCCTTGGCTACACCCTGTACGGTGCATTTCCATGGAAATACTCCGATAGCCTACAAACATTCCTTCCGTGGTCTCCATTTACACCCGGATTGTCAATGATCCCTGGATTATTTCTGGGGTCTATATTTGCAGTGGGGACACGTCACGGGTCTCGCGCAGCAACGACAACAGAGAGGACCCCCCCATCACACACACACACACACACACACACACACACGTAAACAGCAGTACCAGAAAAACCCGTCCTCACCCAGGACAGCACTCTGAGGATGGTCTGCGGCTGTTTGGCGAAGGTGATCGGGTCTGTAGTGGACCCGGTCCGGCCCGCTCCGAACGATCCCACTCCGTCCATCTTCTGTGGCTCTCTCGCTCTGTGCGCTCCTCGCGGCTCCACGCTCCCGGCTCCACGGCAGGATGGATGCGCTGCTGCTCTCTGCTGCAGGGACGGGTCCTGCGCGCACCCAGAGGCGCGCGGGCACAGAGGAGGGGACGCGTGCATGGCCGACGTGCACGCGCTACCTCCTGGTGGTGGGATCATCCATTTAGGCCGCGTTTAACATTGCCATGACCATGTGGAATATGATAGCCATATGAGAGGGGCCTACTATTAGGAATAAAACAATGTAGGCACTAACTCACTGGTGAGGCTACCAATTAATAAGGCCGTTGCTGGTTTTTGGCAGCCTACCATCATTTGTTGGGCCTTAGAAGGCTACTCCAGTGATTCAGTAATGTGCTTCCATAAAGTTGTGGGACTCACAAGAGACACTACAAAAACACTGGTCAAAATCAAAGCAGCAGAGCCCGAGATATCCTGAATTTCAAGCACCAAAATCACTGGATCTCTTCCGATAATGACTAGTAAACATTCATATGTTTCAAATCTCCATGGCCCCACTTCCTAATGCAGACCTTCTGGTAAAAATGTAATCTGAAATAACCCCGATGTCACGATGGCACCATCCGGGGTGGTTTTCTCAGACTTTAGAAAGAAAACTCAATTCAGAGCTACAAACAACATTACAGAACTGTTTTCACAGGCTGAGAAGTAAACTACTAAACGTCTAGTTATGTGCAGTCACAAAACATTATGTACCAATAAGAATAATAAAGTTGTAAACTGTCCCAAAACAGAGCGCTTGTCAGTAAAGCACAGTCTGACCAAATTAAGTGAGAATTCCTCCGTGGACGTAGCATCTGTATTTTTTTCTGGACTCGACCTATAAAAATATCTACAAATTGATCTAAATTGTGGAAGGACACTCTCCTCAGATTTCTAAAACCCCCACATTTCCCGAAGAAAAGCAACACACTGAAGATGACCTCATACAGCCCTGAAGCTGTTATAGATGTTCAGAAAACTAACAATGGGCCACAAAGGCTATACTGAGTGACAAATCCTGCCTGAATCATTCATCAGTCACAAACATTGCTAAATTATGAAATTTGGCGTGGTGAAAAGTCTCATGATGACGACACAGTATAGTCACAAGTCGCTTATCACGGGTATGTGCTGATTACTGCGGCCTCAACAATGAACACTAAACTGCTTCAACATAAAATGATTTTCACCACACTGGTGCTGCAGCTGATTGAAAGGTGTTTCTATTATTTTGTACACCTGCTGCCTAAGGATGTCTGTGGTGTTTGGGCTGTATACTGCATAAACAAAATGGATTTGACTTGACTGTCCAATATACAGTCACAATGTATATTGTGTGTATGCATTCCGATTACTAATAATTATTATTTAATAAATGAAATACAATTCTGCTTAATAGTGATAAAGTCAACACACCGAGACACACACACACTAGTCCGGATCATTGAAGCCTCCACCACGTGTGCTTGTGGTTCTAAGATGTGAGATTATCCATGAGAGAACAAAGCTGATCATTCATTCTATCTCCTGCTCAGTAGGTTATATTTCAGTAATAAAACTAGTTCCATATCCTGGCATTGTAAAAATATGTATTGTGCATACATGGATCACACCACTAGAGGTAGTGACATCTTCAAATTCAACATTTTAACCATAATGTTAGAGGAGATACTAACATAAACACACATACAGGAAGTAATTCAAAACAGGGTTAAGGTGGAATATGGGTTGTGGATGTTTATGGGATCATTGCAGAAAAACAAACAGTAGCAGTGGAGCACTAGACTTGATTTGAGTGTGTAAGTGTGTCCTTTACTGGCTCCTTAAATAACAAATGAACGATCAAGAGTGTTTATTAATAACACACGGACAGATCAGGTGACATAACTGAGATTCTGGCCTAAAATGCCTTTGACTAGTGAAGGAAAGACTTCACATGGTGCTAAAACTAACAGGTGTTTTATTTAACCATGAATCCACTAATCTTATTTTCTAATTGATTATTCTATAAAATGTCAAATGCCCATTACGTTACCAGAGCCAAAAGTAGGTTAAAAAAGCTTATTCTGTCCAACCGACCGCCAAAACATTTACAAGAAGCAGACAAACACAAGTAAATAATCACTTTTGAGAGGCTGTAATCAACAAAATATAGGTATTTTTTTTAACTTAATTTCATGACTTAAATGGTCAATTAAACAAGGCTGTAATTAGAAAATGACATAATTACCAAATCCACCTCTAAATAACACAAATAAATTAACATACACCGCAGATAAAACCACCACATTCTGTGAAAAAACATTCTGTAATAATAATTAAAAGTAGAATCACTAATATAATGACAATTATACATAGTTTTCACACATTTATGAATGTGATATTTATTGTTATTCCGAGTTAAACAAGACTTCCAAATGCAACTTAGAACAGACCAGGAAACAACACTTTAATGGCTAAATGTAGCAAATGATAATCAAATGTGTTTTGTATTTCACACAAAATTGGATATAGAACTTCACTAAACATTTGGATTGTGAACTTTTAAAACTACCCAATAACCAGAATCAACAAGAGGTTGCTATGTTTTACTATGAGTCCTGGGAAACAGAGGAATACTTATTTGTTTTGTGTTTATAATTATATTAACAGATCAGATATGTTACCTAACCTCAAAACAAGAAAAGCCATTTGAAATAAGTGCCACGTGTCTTCTCTTCACTCGCAACTTCTCCACAACACAGATGTGAGCTCCACTTTTTGGGCGTTTCCACTCAAAGTAAGTTTTGCACTGACAGGGAGACTGTTTTGCTTTCGCCTCTCAGCACTCAGTCACAGGAACCATCTTTCCATCCATCTTTCCACCTCTCGTCCACGAGGGCGCAGTCGAACTCGGGCTTGCCCAGCCGGGTGTTGACGCCATTGTGGAGATGACAGAGCCACTGAGAAAGAGCATGGCGACTCCTGGTGTCCGGCTGATTGGTTTTCAATCTGCGGAGAGGAAACGGTGCATTTAGATTTGGCCTGCTCTTTTGAGTGAAAATGTGACAGCTGCAGATCCGTTTGCTTGCTTGTGCTAAAACCAAGGACAAGAAGACAAATAAGCTGCTGCGGGGTCTGACCTGCCTCTGAGGTCTTCTGCACATTCATCACAGGGGAAGAACTTGGAGAAAAGGTTGATGAACTGCCCCATCTCTTGCTGCTGGGTAGGAGATGGCCGGTTGGGGTAATATGCTGCCATAGTGTGCAGGAAGGACCAAGTGTTACGCCCCAACTCTTCCCTGTCCAATGGACACTGTGGGTCTTGTTGCTCCGATTCGGCAGCTTTGGTCTCCTGGAGAATTATTTGGACATGAGCATTCAAACACAATCAGCTAGTATTTTAAAGGGAAAAGGCAGGGCAGCCTATTGCATTAAGTGATTTATGATGATTTGTGGATATACATGTCATATCCTTGTCTCTTCCCTAACTGGCCTCTGGCATAACAGGATGAAACCCAAGTGAAAAACCAAGGGACATTGAGTCATGACATAGCAAACTTTCTGATAAAGCTCTAGGGAAAAGAAAACTCATTGACATTGACAAATAAACAAGTATATTAGTTCATAAATCATCTTCTAGTCAAGCCAAACTTCCACAGATCCTTCAATAAAAAAACCCCAACAAGCCCGCCTTCCCTTCATGTCACCTGTGCAGCAGCTGTCGCCTGTTTCTTCTGGACCTTCATCCACGATTTAAAGTCCGTGCAGGCCCTGCATGGCTTCCTTTTCACATCCCCAGTCTGCTCCTGCTCTTTACCGGAGCTGTCCTCCGGTGGTCTGCCGGCCACTGCAAACGGGAACCCTTCAAACCCGGGCGGGTTCGAGGCTGATGATCCTCTCGGTCCTGTGGGCGCAGCCATGATCGCTATTAGCTAATAATTCTGACTGACCTGCAATATGTCCGGCTGCTGAGACTCAGCTACCTCCGACTGGACACATTATGGCTTCTTAATATTTTACATCTGCCATGCGGACACTGTCATGGTTACGCGACACACTACGCGGTTGATGTGAGAGGTAACGATGCGTTGGACAAGATTTTCGTTACAGTGCGTTTCCTTGTTTCACCCGGACCGTTTATGGGCACGGGACGCGTTCCGGTGTGTGATGTCATTTATCCGTGCACGCCGCGGAGTGTAGCATTTGTCGAAGTGTACATTTCTACCGTTTACCAACATTTTAAACTGTTGACATTCTATGTGTTTTATACGGACACATATTTAAAGCTGCACGTGTTGGCGCACTGTGTTTCGTGCGGCTTGTCAACTGTTAAGTCCCACTGGTTAACTGGTTAGCCGGGCGGCTAACAAAGCTAACAACTGTGGCGTGACACGTTTCTTTTTTATTTTTTATTTGTCTGTCCTTGGCAGCGTAGCTGTAGGCCACCCGAGTCGCCGCGATGGGGATCTTGGAGAAAATCGCGGAAATAGAGAGAGAAATCGCTCGGACACAGAAAAACAAAGGTAAGAGGGGGCAGTAGCAGGGCTAACTGTTTGCTAGCGACACCATGAACGAACTTGTAGCCAGCTGTGTGTGTCCGGGGCGCGCGTGTGTGTATTTGTATGTCTTGTCGGTGTCATATGTCAGTGTTGTGTTACTATTCTCACAGGAATTTAAGGAGAGTTGCGCTAATTGACACCGTTACCAGTACAATTAAAGGATCAATTCTCAGAAAGCGTTATCTCTGAGTTATATCAAATATGTTAAATTGAATTAAATTAGACTTGTGCTGGTACTGCAGTTTTATAACAGCCTTTCTTCAGTTCTTCAGAGTAAAACCCTGACTTTTAATACACTGAGACCTTTTGAAGTCATCGAACCCAACACAATAAGAGTTTTGTTTTTCCATTCATCCGTCCAGCCACTGAGTACCATCTGGGTTTGCTCAAGGCCAAGCTAGCCAAATACAGAGCTCAGCTCCTGGAGCCCTCCAAGTCATCAGGGGCCAAAGGGGAGGGCTTTGATGTCATGAAATCAGGAGATGCTCGCGTTGCTCTTATTGGTTTCCCCTCTGTGGGTAAGGTACGTCAAGGTGGCCGGTTTGTGTTTCCTGGTCTGGATCTGAAAAGTCCCAAAAAAAAAATTATGTTCATTTTTCACCATGTTAACTTAATCTTATACTGTGTCACAAATACAAATGTATATATTCAACCCAAACCAGCATTCTTCTCATGTTGAAAGAGATGTGAAATATAATCCCAAGATTCAGCATGTGCTGGTTTAATTTAATCGTCTGTTGTGTCCTGCAGTCCACCTTCCTTAGTTTGATGACATCAACGGCCAGTGAAGCTGCTTCCTATGAGTTCACCACCCTCACCTGCATACCTGGGGTCATAGAGGTACATGCATTCACACCACTGCACATCTTAACACGTGCAGCTTCTAACATTGTGTGTGCCAATGTTCCATTTACACTGTTATTTGATGCTCTTCAGTACAAAGGAGCCAACATCCAGTTGCTAGATCTGCCAGGAATCATCGAGGGTGCTGCCCAAGGTATGCTTAGGTTTCACGTTTTTGTATTTTGTTTGATTAAACCAAAAGTGATTAGAGACCTGTAGTATATCCATTGTATTATTATGGTATATCAGAGTTCCGAATGAATGATTACAAACTGCTAAATGAATAATGGGTTGATATATCTGGGGGTTAAAGGCGTTTCAGAGTAAGGATTCTTTTATTTAATCTTTTACAATTCTTTTCTTCAGTTTATAATTTAGATGTTGCCACTAAATAATGAGAAAAGGCTTCATAGTGATTGTAATACACTGATTATTTGGCCTTTTTATAGGTAAGGGTAGAGGTCGGCAGGTCATCGCTGTTGCCAGAACAGCAGACGTCGTCATCATGATGTTGGATGCCACCAAAGGAGAGGTTCAGAGGTGTGTGATGCCACTGTTTGTGTGTGTGTGTGTTTGTGTAAGCTATTCTTTTAATTCAATTCAATTCCATTTTATTTATATAACGCTATATCATAACAGTTATCTCATAGCACTTGTTAATATAGAGCAAGTCTAAACCAACTCTATATGTATAGACCCAACATTTCCACCATGAGCAAGCGCTAGGTGACGGTGGCAAGGAAAACCTGCCTTTTATTTTCATAAA
>JAVQJF010100071.1:0-29377 GCA_036023855.1 Gadopsis marmoratus | reverse complement strand
CCCCCCCCCCCCCCCCCCCCCCCCCCACGAGGCCGATAGAGACTGAGGAATAAGGGAAGGGAGAGAGAGAGAGTGGTTAGCTGACCAGCTGTTTGCAAGCCAGGACGAAAAGGTGAGGGACGTGCAGCTGAAATAAAATACCCAGACACATATGCCATACTGCAGGGAGGTGTCAAAAATGCACACAATTAAGGTAAGCAAGCAAACTCACCCTGCACACAAAATCCTGTAGCTTTAATGACACTAACAGGACTATAGTTGCAATCCGTAATGGAGCCACTGAAAATAGACACAATTTTTGGGGATGAAAGCATCCATATCATATGTGTGCAAGATTGTGTACATATACACAAAAGAATTAGGAGCAAATTAGAGCTGATGGACCATGCATGTCTCCACTGACCTGGTAAGAGGTCATTACTTTGATTATGGCCTGGCTGGCTCTTTCCCTCCCTCGCACACAGAGAAAAGTTTGTCTTTCGGGCCAGAGTTGCAATAAAATTGGCTTTTTGATTTTGTTTCCCATGACTGTGAAACCAGTGTGAGACCAGACACTTCTGAAGCCTCTCTGTTGTCGGATGATGTTGTGCTGAAATGAGCTGGAACATTGGACTGTGTGTGTGTATGTGTGTTTGTGTCATGCATTCTACATCTCTGTCCTGATCCAGCACTCATCCCTTCCCCTCCCTGACTTCATTTTATATTCTCACAACTTTCAAAGTACTGCTTGTTGTTCTGCACTGCAAGAAATATCCATCTCTTGCAGCGTAGCCATCCCTCTGCCAGAGAGACCAGCTGCAACGGACTAACACTGTCCTCCAGCAATGCTCTTTGGTCGGAAAACAGCCATTTTGCCTCCAAACTAATAATTAATTTTGAGTTAAAGAGAGGGTCTTCGGGGTCTTTTTATAGGCAAAATGGCACCAGGAAAATGGTGCCATGTTTAGCTTCATTAATTGCAATGTTTATGTGGAGCAAGGCCCTTGGGCAGTGGGACTGGACATTGTCTTTGATTTTTACCGCCAAGAAACCTTTATTGTGAGTAATTATCAGGGTATTTCTGTTTAGTCAGAAGACTCCAAGCAAAGCTGGTCTACAGCGATAGCAGCGTAACTGTAGTGGTTTGTATTATGTTTAAAATAGCTTAAGTTTAATTAATAAGACCACATTTTTTAACATTGAGGTTTATGAAGTCCTGTCTTCCACCGCAAGAAAAAGCAGAAAGAGATGCTCTGTTGACAGTGACTGATGATGAGGATTCATACAATGAATGCAAAATGTTTGGTATTGCCTTGCATGCTCAGACGCTCTTCAGAATTAGTTTGACACTTCAATGATCTCAGGGACTGGCATTGAAAATGATTTTCATTACAGCCATCTCATCCATGTTAATTAAGCCTATAACTTGGATGATTATGGCCTTTTGGCTGCATGCTGCCGAGCCGTGCATATTATCTACCTTTAAATAAACCTGTCCTTTTGATGAATCTCATGGCAAGCTTGTCATGCTACATTTGGCCAACATACTTAATAAACATACCCATTCATTACATACATTAGTAATCATAGCAGGGTATCATTTATGTAACACAACGTGATTTTCAGTGTCAGACACTTAACATATCACTAATGCATGAGGGCATAACATACAGTTCCCTGTTGCCTTAATATTATAAGGGAGCTGAACAAGCAATCTTCATCATGATTAGCACCGCTTTCATTTCCATTAGAGAAAACCACTCATCTTGAATTTAAATTTTTTTTTAAGACACATGACAAGTCTCCACGATGTAACTTTATTCAAATTAGAAGAGGAGAGGGAAAGCTGAGGGAGCTGACTGTGGAGTTTAGCCCAGATGCGATGCATGCTGGGAAGTGACCCCAATATGTAAAGAAAAAAAAGCAGAAAACTTAATTTGCTTTGTTTCTTATATGCCATGTAGGCGCCCACTTGTCTGTGGTAATGTGAATGGAGGTGCAACTTTGTTATCCATCTACATGGATGGAGAACATTGATTATACCCAGTCCATTATATTTCCCACTGTCTGTGCATAAAGCAGCTACCACTACCGGTTTACCATCGACATGACAGTGTTGCTTACTGACAGTCTGACAGCAAACTGTGACACAGACACAAAAGATCCACGAACTGTCAGTAGCAGCGGGTATTTTTCTAGCCGTAAGCACGGACACATCCTGTGTCTTGGCAGGGATGGACAGGGAAAGAAATATCCACCAGGGAACGTGTACTAATTAATGTAATTTTGCAGGCCAGTTTGAAAGTCAGACTGTCTGTAGTAGTGACGAGCTTAACATGCCTGCAAATGTCAAGATCGCACAGATGTAATGCAAAATGGTGTGGTCTTTTCAGTAGCACGGGTAACATCACACTGTCTGTTCCTTGACTTGTAAACCACAGTTACTAGAGCGAGTCTCTTTCTGTTGTATCTCCATACCCCTGCTGGCTCGGCTGTCAGTCAAACACGTACACCAGCCTGAACCCTTCATAGCCTTTGTTTCTAAAGGGACGTTTCTAAATATTTCTTTCAAGATGTTCCTGTCTTTTCTCCAATAAGTTCAATCTGGTGTGATTTTTGATAGCAGAAAGGGCTGAGTTTTATGACTTTGGTTGTATGAGTTCTTAAAACTTCACAATGTGGTTTTAGTGTCCACCTTAAACCTTCGCCGTTTCCCTTTCTCTACGTATTGATAGCTGGACTGTCCTCCACTGTAGGCATGTGATACACACAGCAACAGTGTTTGTACTTTGTTTTGTGCGCATGTGTGTGTATTTGTAAGTTGTGTGATAAATGTCCCTTCAAAGAACAGCAAATCACTCCTCCCCTCCTGTTGGTCTCTCTGCCGTCCTGTTCTTGTCTCTGGTGTTGTGCCAATAGTCCTCTCAGCACTCAATCAATTCTGTGTGTGTGTGTGTGTACATATGAGTGTTGTTGGTCTTCACCAGCTCTCACTGGGTTTCCATGTGTTTTGCTGTTATCTACGTCACTGTTGCTGCTGCAGACACACATTCATACAAAACACTTTCTAACTGAATCACACATGTAAGAACACAAAAGCATGCAATTATAAATGCACTATGACTACACACTGATAGAGGCATATTTGTTTTCATTTAAATAATAACATGAAAGGGCCTTATAATAAACAGAATCATAAGTTTTTCTGGTAGATCACATTTATTCACATTTTCCACACAACTCTCTGCAATGACTTATAGGATACTGACCAAGTGACCGCAAAGTCGTTCTGATAGTCATTACCATATTATCTGAGGGTAGAACCAGTCTGCTGGAAGAAGCCGTAGATGATGCACTTGACAGAGAAAGTACTGGCAGGATTCTAAACTGAAAAAAGTTATTTTTAAGCTTAATTTTAAATACATGGCCAATCATAATGTAGTATGATAAGCTTTGGCTGACTAATGAGTGCCAAAAGGACGTTTTACAAACTATCGGTATTGGCAGAACTTGGCTCTGATATCGCCAATGGCCAATAAATCCACTGTTGTTCGACACCTAGTATGATGCAATGCTGTCCACATTTGTATGCTTATATCATTAACGGTTGGTGAAACAAATAATTTCTCAAAATGGTCTCGGTACTCGAACGTCTTTACAATTGTACGGTTTCTACATCCTTAATCGTCCATAGATCAATGTGTTTCAGTTGTTAATCTCCTAAACATTTTATAACCCAAGTAAAAACATTGGCGGGAATGAGAAACGTTTTGTGTTTCATCAGGTTCATGAGTTCAGAGTGACCTGTATTGCATTATATTTTCAGTAATTGACTCATTTCCTTTCGACTCTGGTATTCTGACACTTCATCTCATTACAGCTGTGGTGGTTCATGTAAGGGTTGAATGCAGTTGTGCCCTCCTGCAAGTGGCTATGCCGTCTGAGGGCTGGCACTAAGTTCTCTGCTTGTTACTTTCATTAGGTTTCTCAGTAGAGGTAACAGCACAAACCCAGTGGAACTTTTCTTTACCACAAAGGTTCAGCTTCTCATTTGGTAAAGTCAATTTCTTTACACCTCAGCCAACTCAGAGTCCCTCTTGTCCTCTTCTTCTTCTGATACTACCTCCCCCTTGGATGCCAGCACTCACATAGGTTTCCTCTTAGATTGGTTTCAGTTAGTGCACGACGTGCCCTACATGGTGGCACATATTGACACATTGATGAGACTCATAAACTCCCTCTTATAAGAGGTGCGGACATTCCTGATTTCCACCTCTGGGTTCATGCTCACTTGCAGTTTAGCAATCTCTCTTAAGGAAATGGTGCCAATTGTCTTCTTTTCACACAGGATACTACACCAGTGCACATTTTGGGTTTGAGACAAGCTCACTGTGATTGTAGGAGATGTCTCATATGGACATGGGATTTGTTGTCCCCACTTAAATCAGGTCTTCCCTTTTCACAAAACAACAGCTTCTCAGAAGATCTTCCTTTCAAATTAACTGACTTGAACAGATTTCCTTCTTCGCTGCTCAATAACGAGTTTTATTGTAAACAAAGTTATATGACATTCTATGTTTCTCACCAAAACACTTTGTGTTTTCCTTGAAGCCTAGATTTTAAATTCTGCATTGTTTGGTTAAAAGTATGTTTGCTACACTGCAGAATAACATGTAGGAATTTAGTTGCATCAACTAATATTTCATCATTAACTTAATGTAAATATGTAATTTGTAAATAAAAATTTGACATAAATGTGACTGTTACTTACTGTGTTACTAACAGTGTGTTACTAACAGTGTTACTAACCAGTTGATTGAAATTAATATCTATAAAAATATAATAATCTATAATAGTTTAATGAACTTGTTTTCTCATGTTCAGTGAACTGAAACACCAGTTGGTTTTACATTATAATAACTCATGAGCCAACTATGAAATAGATAATCACGTTTAGTTCAGCTGATGCACATTTTTAAATCAGCAGGGAATGTTTTGTATCTACTGTACACATACATGAACCTAAGTTGTGTCTCATCCGATCTTAATTTACATCTTAATAGTTTAATTCTAACTTGATTTAATTGTTGATTTAGTTTAATTGTACTTTTGTTTGTTTTTAATCTGTTGAGGATGGTGTTTAATGTATTGAGTAATGACATTTTCAAATTACCTTTTAAAAAGTTCTTTACAAAGAATGAAGATTAATCTTATTGTCATGATTATTGTGATGATGACAATGATTACTACTATCATTATTATCATTATTATTATTTCTTGTGATTATTTATTTGTCACTTCCTTTTGCGCTATGTTTGTGCCAGCCAGGAGTGTGTGTTGTGCATGTGTGCGCATGTGTGTCAGGGTGTGTGAATTTATTTATGCAGTAATACATGTTGTACTCAATCATAAGATTATTGATGGAGAGAAGGAGAGAAGCTGGCAGGTGAGATCGAGAGGAAGGCTCGAAGGCGAATTTTGGATGGATTGAGCTTGATGGAGTAAAAGAGGAGAGAATCAAAATGAGCAAAGGAAAGCAAAAGAAAAGAGAGAAACAGGACAAACAACCAAAAAATGTAATAAATGATCAACAAAGAAAGGTTGGAGGGACAGAGGGGACAAATGTAGCGAGGAAGCAAAGATAACATATTCAGGATGTAGTTTGTGTTTGTGTGTGCGTGTGCATGTGTGTGTTGTTGCAAGGGCACCAGATGCTCAGATGATGAATGTGTTGCTATCACAGCACAGGCAGCGTAGTGACACTGAAGACCTTAGATCACATGGCTGCCGCGCACACACATACACACTCACGCTTTCTGCCCTGACAGTGCTGGAGTAGACCTGAAGTTAATACTCATCTCTCAACTCGCAGTCTGCTTTTCAATCCTCAATCTTCTTTTTTCCTTTTCCCCATTTTGCTTTCTCTTCCAGCTCTTTAGCTCTGATCTGTTCTTGTGTCCTCTCCTCTCTGCTCTTTCTCCCTTTTCCATCCTCTGCTTTTATTTCACTTTCCAGCATGTCATAACTTATTTTAGCCCACGTCCATCGCTTCCCCCTTTTCTTTTCTCCTCGTGTCTCTGCCTCCCTGTCTTTTCTTTTATCCTCAACTGTTCGTGTCTTTTCTCATCCTCGTTCTCTGTTTCTCCTCACAGCTGGGGACCAGTTTAATTAAAAGAACTGGCAATAAGCCCTGCCAGACATAGTGCTCACGCACACACAAATTTATGCTGCAACACATTGACACACCCTCCTGCAGTGTACACATACAAGCAGAGATCAACAAACATGCACCACAATACACATACACACAGATGTACAAATACACCCTCACATGCTTGTTTGTGTATCCTCACACATCCACAGAGCCTGTGTATCCGGCCAATGGCTAGCACGCAGAAAGTGTATTCGCACGCAAACCGCACATTCTCATAGTGGGAGGCCAAGAGAGAACAAAACCATGTCAGAGGTTAGTACTTATTTTTATTTTTGCAGGTCTCTCTGGCCACTAGAGCAAAAGAGAAACAAAGATTCAACAGCCATTCATGGAAATCAGCATTTCTCAGGCTCTTTGATACTCCAAGGGCAGAACGGGAATTCAAAGTTTGTGTGTGTGTGTATCTGTATGTATTGTGCATGTGTGTGAGACAGAGTCTAAAGAGAAAGCGGAATGTAGAGAGAAGCGTGGGATTTCTGCTGGAGATGCAAAGTAGAAGTAGATGGATGCTAAAAAGGTGCAGGAGCAAAGAAGAAGAGGAGGAACGTATCACAACTCAGGAATGTTTGAATGGCTTCATAGTAATTCTTGACCTTCCACAGATAAAGTATGATGAAGTAATTTTAAATCTGCAGTCCATGCAATTTGTGCAGTTCTGCTTCTTGATGGTAGTGTACAGTCCTAGTAAACAATGGGGCTTTTGGCAGGATCGTGTTGCAGAAATAAGATGATATCTTATCGTGGCTGGAGATGTTTCGGCTTTTGACAAAACGAAATTAACTGATTATGATTGTATTTTTTGAGTGCTTTCACATGACACTTTAAATGACCCACACCAGTGATGACAGTATTTTCAGCAGTATTGTCATCCACGACAGATTCCGTCCAACAAGCATGGCCTTTACAGCACAATATATTTTAAGGTCACAATGTTACTGCAATCAGCAATTGTCAAAGAAATACTCACCATGAGTCTCCAACATTTTGGAAGATTGGAGTATAAAGTGGTCATTTATGGGTTGAGAAAATTACCCTACCTCTTGAACAAAACAATTCATTGAAAAACCCAGTGGATTATCTGAAATATTTATCTTCACAACTCTAGAAACAGTGCTGTTTTCTAGCCACTGTGGCTGTGACATAATGAACCTGTGTTTTCCTCAGTGCTGCGGCCTCTTTCTAAAAACGTTTAAAACTACATACGAAAAGGCTGCAGCACCTCAAACAGAGTACATTTTTGCTGAATTGTTCATGAGTGGGTCTCATTGTTTATGCAACAGTGCAGTTGACTATCTTCCACAGGCAGGCATTGCTGTTTAATTATTTCTAAACTGTTGGCCTGGCTGGGCTAGATCATGTTGTAGATACACACCAGGGGCACGTGCTGTGACCCCACAGCTGAAACAGGAACACCTTGGCCATGTTCAGGGTCAGCAATGTTGGAGTGGAATGCTAAATCAGTGTTGTGTGTGTGTTCATGTCTACGGGCACTTATGAGTACCTCTCATGTATGTGTGTTTGTGTGTGGACTGATCGCCGTCAGTGATAAATCACTTCCACCTTTCTCATCTACAAGTACCTCATTAGATTTGTCCTTTAACAAGCCAATCAAACAGCAGACTAATTAATAAATCATATCACCACGGTAACAGCAGGCACAGGTCAATGCTGCACGCTGGGAAAGAGGCATCTGTTTGTTGCTTTTAGAAATGGGTGCATTTGTGTGTGTGTGTGTGTGTGTGTGTTTGAGAAAACTGTTTTTAGCTGAAGTGAAGGCAGAGATGCACAGTAACTTAAAAAATATTCTTTGGAATATTGCCCTGGTATCACCTGGAGTGAAAATATGTTCAATAAATTCACCAAAGTCTTACTGTAAAACAAACTCATCCACTTGTCCCTGGTCAACCATTGGCCCTGGTGCTATGCTAACTGCTTATCACATCAAGTGCACTCAGACATAGTGGGCTCTAATAATCAACAACTATTTTGGTTAACCTTTTAAGTCATTTTTAAAGGAGCAATGCATGGTTTCAGCTTCTAAAACGTGAGAATTTGTTTCTTTTCCATTATTGTAAACTGGATATATTTGGGGTTTATATTGTTGGTGTGACAAACAAAACATTTATTGAGATCAACTTGGGCTATGAGTATTTCTGATGTTGTATAAACCACATAATTATTCAATTAAATGAGAAAATAACTGTCCTACTAATGGTTGAAATGAATCAGTAGTTGCAGCAAATCGTACTATACTGGTATTATTCAAAGGTGAGAACATTAGGTTGTTGCAGCCTTGAAGCTAAGTGATAAGTGATGTCTAGCATGTATAGCAGATGTATAAAGCTGCAGAATGGATGTACGTCTTGGATACATCTAGATTAGCTTCATTTGCTTATTGAGTTAATGAATGCTGTTTGTTTGTAGCTTAACCAAATCTGTACTGCAGGCCATTCAACAAAGGTACAGTATAAAAGGTAAATCCTCTTACTTTGGCTAATACCCATATCTCTTTGTTCCTATATAGCACATGTTAAAGTATTGGCACAGAGCATTGAACGTGAAATGATTTATGAGGATCACCTGATTATCTGTGTTCTCAACATTTACTGATTAAGGTGAATATTGTCCTTAATGCTTCTAGCTCATTTTAGTGAAATTACTTAATTACCGCTTGATTTGGTAAAATGTTTATCTCATCTTAATGCATTTGTCTGGGTTATATTAGAAGGTGATGGCACAGTACAAATCTCTATCCACGCTCAGTTTCTCCTGACCTCTGTAATAGCTAATTTATTTCCATCCATCTGGCTATAGCTCATGTCAGCTTTTAAACTAGCAACTCAGCTCCGACTACTTTGCTGACTCACGCACACACATGCAGCAAATGAGTTTTCAGCAGCAAATGAGTTTTCAGCAATGCCATTCATCAGTAGTGTGTGTGTATGTTACATCACATGTCTGTATGTACTATACACTGTCAGGATGCAGGATCCAGCAGAATTCAAAAAGCTTTAAGTCAAACTTGCTGAAAGCCAATACAGTGGTATCGACAAGGGTGTCCTTGAAGAAGACAGTATATATAGGGTGCATAGCGTGTGGGGACACCTGCGTACACATGTAGACATAAACAAATGAAACACATCCTCAAAGCAGCACACAGGCACACACAAATTCCAAGAAAGAAAGAAATGTTACCTGAACAGACAGAAAAGTAGAAGGAAAGATGTCTGAAACAGACACACTTTGTGATTTTGATTCCAAAAGATATGCATTTAAATTATTGATGTTCATTCACACTTAGATGTTGTTGGTGTTTACTATGTTTTTAAACGAACATTAAATTATGTGTTTTGGAATGTAGACTGGTGTTACGGCCATGTGGTCGAGTTTGGATGAGGAGTTAAATGTTCCATTTTAGTACTCAGTATTTTCAGTTTGTTTGGTATATTACTCTTCTGGAGGGAAACTCCAGAAGAGTAATATACCATATATATTTCTATTTGCAAAGCATAGTATATTTCTACTGTGTTTGTTTTGGTGCAAATTTTGAAGGTGAACTGGCCATTAATTTTTATTTGAACTGGCATTAAAATTAAAATTGGATTCCAGCAGGTTAGAGAGTGAGAGGCAGACAACGAGGCCCAATGTAAGATTGATAAGGTAAAGCTTGCTTGGAGTAATCAACCAAGTCTGAATATGTGCCAACAGAATGGAGAGTGTGTATTGCTGATGTACAGGCTTAAACAATACAGATATTCTATAGGTTAAATGATTAATAATTATACGTTCAAATGTGTGGAGCCATACGTTGTCTGAATATCAAAACGTTTTAAAGGCCATCTCTGTCAGGAACGGTGGGGTGTGGAGGAGGGAAAGAGGGTCCCAGACGCGTACTGCGGGAATGAGCATGCTTTAATGTAGATGACAACAAAAAAAGGCGTTTACAAAGGTAAGGTAACCGGGGAGCTGGTATAACGACGGCAACAAAACAGTGACGCCACAGAGAACCACTGAACTGAACACACTGAAATACACTAGACACTAACGAGGGGATGGACCACAGGTGAACACGGGGGAGCAGGTGAAAACACTTCAACCATCAGGGAAAGACGAGGGCGGCAGAGACGGGACACAGTCTCAAACACGGGAGAACTAAGGCAATAAACCACACAACCCAGAATGCACAAGACAAGCAACAGAAAACATGAAACAACCGTTCCCACCGACCTGGGGCGTGACAGCCTCAATGTGTTCATGTGTGAGTACGGAAGAGTCACTTTAAAGCATAATAATTTCCGACAGAAGCTCAGAGATGCCTTTTAGATATAATGTGGAAGGTTACAATGGTAGAAAGACAGAAAGGTGAAGAAAATTAAAGAGAAGGAGTGAATACCTCGATTCACGTGCACTCAATTGGCTGTCTCGCTGTCACTAATATCCTTACCCCCGCACCCTTTTCTTGTTCTCTCTTTCATCCCCTCTCTGTCAGCCAGTCTCTGCTAATCCCATTATATTGTGCAGCGCTCTGAGGTTGATATATGACTGCTCCATAGTTGGACGTGAGCGACTGCTGGACATACATCACACACATCACTCGCACACAAACTCTGTGGTCAAAGCCATGAAAGGGAGCTTTGAGAGACGCTGCTGGGCTGACAACACACAACTCAATTAGGATAGAAGTCAGAAAGAGATGTAAGTAGAGTGAATGATGGCAGCAGAGGTAGAAGGGTGGGGGAGGGGAAGAGAAAGTGATTGAGAGGAAGGAAGAGGTGCAGGTAATGTTAAAGACAGAGATGAACTAGAAGTACAAGGTGGGGTGGAGGACGCGTCGTGCTAACCATTTAGCATAGTTGCTAAAGTTGTGTGTGAATTTGTTTCAAACTGAGAGTGAAAGAAAGAGAGAGACATGCATATGCCGCACAAGGATGGGGGGAAATGAGGCACATGCATTCTGTGTGTGTGTGTGTGTGTGTGTGTGTGTGTGCGTGTTAATGTGTACTGGGGGGGTGGTGATGATGGAGGAGGCCAGCTCACTGAGCAGGGCCATAAAGCCTGTGTGCTGATTCTGTCACCAGGAGAGATTTACTCACACATGCACATATGCGCACACGCTCACACACACAGAATGCATGTGCCTCACGTCCATCACATGTCTCACAGCGTGCCTGCCCTTGGAAAGAGTCTGTCTCCACCTCTCCGTGTGACTCCTCCCTCTATTTCCCGCTCTTAAGTGGTCACTGTCTCAGTCACACACACACCTACACACACACACACACGCACACAGCCGTGTATACCATTGCTCAACCCCCTCCAAGAAACAACACAGTGGGAGAAAGAAACAGCTATTGTTTTTGTCCTTTTGTCAAAGTCACAGCGCCTATATTCTCTACTGTAACAAACCACGCACAAATTCCTCAGTGTAACTTCTGTTCTCGCTCTCGCTTTCCGTCCTGTCTGCCGATCATCGTGTTCCCGATCTGTAACTGAAGTATGACGTCCCTTGTTGAAACACTGTCACCACATCACTAGCTTTATTTACACAATGATTTGGCGGAGTGAACACTCTGCGTGCCAAATGTTTGGTAATAGGTTTTCAATGCAAGAGTTGACTGGGTGTGACAGTGGAGATATGAGTTGACATGTTTTTGTGGTTGAAAATGGGTTGCAGAACTTGCATATAAAAGCCTGAATTTGGAGGATTTCTCAAGGAAACCTTCAAGCAGGTTACACGTCTTGAATGATTAACAGCAGAGCAGATGGTGACATACACATTCAAGAGATGCATGTATATATTTATTTTAGAAATGATTGTTTTAGTTCTGCCAAAGCCAACGCTCATTTGAAACTTTGTGATATTGAGTGCTCTCCATCACCTATGGCATTTCATAGAGGTACAATTACGTTAATCAGTGATAACTGAGATCCCACAGTGATAATGAAGTTAACGCTTCCAATTTTCCTATTTACAACAATTGTGACTAATCACACGCACACAACCGAAAAAGCACACTTCCGATTGTTTAATGGATCCAGCATTGATGCTTTAATTGTGAAGCAAAACTGAAGTAAGTATTTATGAATGAGGGCCAGATTTTGTAGCATGAAAGAATCCTCACCTTTATGTTGTGTAATTTGATGCGGTACCATCTTACACACCACACCTGGAAACAGCATACTCGCTCATCAGCTTTTGTTGTGAATTTCAAAGAGCTGTAAAAAAAAAGCAGGCTGCATAGCCAGCTCTCTTTCCATGATGATTTCCATCTAACTTTCCTGAAGGAGGAAAACCCCGAAGCTTAAGCCTGTTGTTGTTGTTGGCGGTGTGTAACAGTGACAGCTTTTTGATTGACAGATACTGACTCAGCGGGAGGCAGCATGCCAGCGAGAAGGGAAGGCAGGGAGGGAGGCTGAGAAAAAGAAGTCAACGATATTGGAAGAACAGGAATGGGGCTGAAACAGAATTCAAGGGGAGAGAGACAAACACAATGCCAGAGAGAGAAACGGAAAGAGAGAGAAATTGCTAACCTCAGAAAGGTTCTACATCAATTTGAGGCTGCACTGAACAGCAGTGTTACTTTGCAGATCTTGCTCACAAAGACCCACACATAATGACTAGCAAACTGACACTATAATGCAATATAATTCTGCCATTATATTGTTGTTCATGCCTGCGTGTGATGTGCGTATGAGCATGCAGTAGCAACAGGAGACTCAGTGTGGCCATGGGTACATTTGTAGCATCTATACAATAAAGCACTGACCCTCTAAGAACCATAAACAAGTTTTGTTGTGTAGGTCTGTCACTTTGTGAACATTTGGAAAAGTTTAACAACCACATCCTCGCAATATTAGAACAGTAGATGCTGTTTCAGCAGAGCTCCTTGTTGACCAGCACTGCGTAGACTACAGAGCTGTCCATGGTCCTGTAACACTGCTGTGAGCCAGCACTGCTTATGTTATGCAGAACCTGTTGTTGTGACGCCGTGCTTGTTTGAACAAGTGCTACAAGTGAATACTCGTCAAAGCAATCAAAGTAACTACAAAGTAACTTTTCCAATGAAGACATGGTTGTCCCAAGTGTTCCCAACATATTATCTGCATATTTTTCAGTATCCACCTCAGGGTATACTGCCTGAAAGAAAGCAGTGGCATGGTGGTGCATTGATAAGCTGTTTAGTATGAGTAAAATATGCAGATAATATGTTGGGAACACTTGGGAAACCATGTCTTGAGTGTGAAACCACTGAGTCTTTACCAGATACAACTGAACAAGCGAGAAGCATGATGAATGTCAAGCCTCTTAAACTAGAATTCATAGCCACAGCCCACCCGGATACTGTAGTTGCTGAGTCCAGCCATCAGTCTCTCTTTGTTCCTGCTTGGATTACAAAATTGTCATTCCTTAATAATTTAAAGGCAGGTGACAGCAGATGCTGCAGAACAGACTTCATAAAATCATATCGTAAGGCTGTAGGTGTAGTGATATCATTATTTTGACAGCCAGTCAGACAAAATGCACTTTATATCCTTTCAAACATTTAAGGCACAAGTGTGCTTTTAAATAAGATGATATAGTTACTGTGGGTACTTTAGTTTGGATTTTAAGAAAATTTTAAGCTTTTGGAGAGTGCCAACATTTTCCAAGTGGCAAGTTGCCTAGAAAGGCATATATATTTTATAGCAACATGTGATTGGATAATGTCATGAGTTGACAGCTGGTCAGCAGGGAAACCTTCCTACTGACCCGGTTGGGGACCAATGTGGTCAGTGACCCTGCCAATCAAACAACAACAATCAGGATCTTTACTTTTCCTTTGTTTTACCTGCTTTTTATTTATTTGTCTACCACTTAATACTGTATTACTCTCTCATCTGGCTTCTCTCACTTACCCTCTCCATTTCCATCATCCACTAATTAGTCTCGTGGGTCCTGAAAGAAATGAAAGACATCATTGGATGGAGATAAATCTAGACAGAGACAAATGAGAATAACTTTTCACTCCGGAGCCTCTATAAATAGAGACGGCAGTAGAAAGCAGCCCGTTTAGCACTAAAGCAGAGCTTCAACAAACACCAACATCAAATGAATATGAGAACGCACTGATGAAACAGGCTGTACTCTTCAGTGAAACCCCAGCTTGTTTGTTTAAACAGCTTAAAACAACCCATGTTCAAATTCAGCGGCAAAGCGTGAAGCCAAAAGGGTGTGGAGGTCGGGGTGGATGAATGGGTGTACAAAGCATTCATCTTCAAAACTGAAGGAGACCAAAGTTCCCTTCCTACCTCCGACAGTCAACTTTGTTTCCTTTAAACCCGAAAGGAATCCTTGTCTGACCTTAACCTTAAGTAGTACTTGTCTAAACATGATCTTACTTTAACCATATGTGGGGAGTGGACCAGAAATGCTCATATGGATTGTTTGGATCACATAGCCATGATTCAGCAATGAAACCTGTTGTGATAAAGGTACATATCTGCTGTTTCCAGAAGAAGGATATTGTGTTTTTTTTTTTTTTTTTAATTGTTTGTTTTTTCAGTTTGTGTTCTTCTCTCTAATGCAGTCCCTTTGTCCTTTTTGTTGGTCTGTCGCAGGTTGTTTATATGACGACAGCTGTTGTGCTTTTGGCTTAGTTACATGTTTGTGTGTATGTGTGTGTGTGTGTGTGTGAGTGAGAGAGAGCGAGGGGACATGAGTTGTCCTTTAAAGTCTTCTCTTTGTACACTAGGCCTGCAGCAGAGCCTCGTAAATCTGTTGGAATAGTGAACCCCTCACTGCACAGGAGCTCTGTGTGTGTGTGTGTGTGTGTGTGTGTGTGCACGCATGGTTTGTTTGCTGATGTTCCTGCGTGTTTTGCTGGTGCATGTAGCTGCAGTGTGATTTTGTCTGTCTATACGTGTGTTTGCTTGTTGCTTTTGGTGATTTTTTTCTTGTGTGCATGTGTGTTTGAGTTTCTCGGACTGCGTGTGTGTGTGTGTGTGTGTGTGTGTAGGTGTGTGTGTGTGAGAGTGTGTGTGATCTATCCACTGGCTGAACACCTGAGTGCCCCACAGTGACAGAGAGGGATGGCAGGCTGTCCAAACCAACAACCTACAGCCAGCACAGAGCGCTCCCAATTCGGTTGGCTTAGTGTTTTAGCACACTGGATCATACACACACACACACACACACATGCGCACACATGTGAAAATAAATTGAACATGCATGGAAACAACAGTAGTTTGCTGCATGTGTATTTGACATGAAAAACCTTGTTGAATTTTCTGTTACACATACATTATGCACAACCGCGCCCCTACAGTGTTGCAACTGCTTGTATTTGTGTATAATAACATTTACTTTCACTGTTTAACATATTTTAAGTTAGTGAAAAGTGCAGAATTGTTAAATCCATTGTAGCACATTATAGCTTCTTTTCTTATGAGGTCCTGTTTACAAAACCACTGTTGCTTTTCATAGATCCCATTGTAATGAACAATTATTATGCAAAATACTTTGGTGTTTTGCATGGGTGGCCCCAGTGCTTCTATTTCCACTTAATGTAATATTTCATCAACAGAAATTCATGAAGTTGTTAGCATTAGCAGCTAATGCAACCAGGGCCACCTAAAGAAACCCCATGAACATTCAAAAAATTCCATGTCACAGTAATATTCTCACTGTCTGATTGGCAGGCAGTTTAGTTCAAGAATAACACACACTTTGCATAGCAACAACAACATAGCAGGCAACTTTAGTGGAAGTATATTTGAAAAAGCAAAACCTAATTCTGCAGAAATTATTTCAGTACCCTTTCTCACCACTCACAGAATAAAATAGCAAGGATTAATAATATACTGTTATCTTGGGCATGTAGGTGCCACTCATACAGTGTTGAAAAACAGAAGAATTATCTCAAATTCATAAATCATTAGCGATGAGTGCAAGAAGCAGAGCACTAGTTGCCTAGAAATAAAGGTAGCAGATTACTTTAAATAGCTGAGATCCTTGAAATTCTTGATTTTGAAGACACATTTCAACACAATAACATTGTATCAAACAGTGTGGAGATGAGAAAGAAGGGCCTGTGATTTATTAAGCCACTGTATTTTTCACCAAACTATTTCCAACCCTTTAATACCCTTTAAATTAAGTTGTAGGAACATCCATCTCAAAAACGAAGCAACATTGCTACTTTAATAATAACCACTACTCCCAAGGTGCAGTAATTTTTCACATCATGTATTATATTACTTTTCCAATAGCTATAAATTGTGTCTACATTTTTTCTGCCCTTAAAAAATGAAGACAGTTTTATTTTTTCTCTGCTGTAATCTTTCTCTGCCTGTCTGTTTAATCTAATGCAGCTACTCTCAACCAGTGGGCTGTGGTGGTTAGACTAAAATGAAAGCATTGCTCGTTTACAAAGACTGTTATAGTTATTTTTATATATTTAAATATGCTCGAGTCAAATTAAGATGCATAATTTCAATGACCAGTTACATTTGGATATCACCACACCGTACACAACTATGATCACGACACATCATCAGGTAGAGACAGGAATGTTTTGCCAATTTTAACTAGCTAACGTTCCTTTGTATTTTAGTTTTTTTTAAATAAAACTGGTGTGTTAGACAACCCTGCACCAGTAAAATCTCCAAATCATGTGGGGAGGAAACATGACCCTGAATACATTTGGATTCATAATGGCAGACAGTGCAAAGCAGTGTTTTGAATGTGGTGAAATCCTGTCAAATGAGGCGCACAAACCATCGTGGCTCCGGAGACACTTAAACACAAAGCACTGGGATGTTCCGGATTTTTTTTCTCATTTATTTGGGATGGTGGTCCTTGGAAATCTTGGACCTTAAGTTTGAAAAGGTTGAGAACCCTTGATCTAGTGTATCCTATCTATCCCACATGTCCAAGTAGTGTATGTGTCAATGTATCTGAATAAAACTGTAGGATTCAGTTAATACTACCTTCATTTTCTATCATTTGATGAACAAAGGTCAGATTTGAATAAACAGCATTGAATATCGATGCAAAAGTTTGGCTTTCCTCCCTCCACCTTAAATATACAAATATCATGTTCACTCTTAAAAAACCCATAGTGGTTGATCTTTACCCTGCACCCACAGTAAATGATCTCCTTGGGAGCTTGCATTAAAGAGGCTGACAGAAAGTGAAGCAGAGAGAGAATGTCAAGGCCATTAGAAGTGGAGCGATAGTGAAGCGACGGTATTGATTGAGTATAAGCAGATGAGAGGAGAGGCGGGCTGTGTGATGCTGGCTGACAGATACATCGGATCGCCCTCAGCACTTCACATATAGCAGCAGCACCAATCAGCCATGCGCGCATACTAATTACACTCTGATACAGATTTCAGCTATAAAAGGAAATCTTAAGCTATCTGACTTTCTGTCTACAAATTCATGTGTCCATCCTTCTATTCATTACCCACCCATGCGTTTGCATCAGATTCATGTCTACACGTCTGTCAATTTATCTAGCTTTCACATACATTATCAGGCAGGACACGTGTGACTCTGTTCCCACTCTCCGCCTTTATTCGCAATGTCCAATGAATCTGAATTGATACATGCATACCTCACGTTCAACATGCAGTAACATTCACTTAGTTACGTAATGAGAGAGGATGACACTGCACATCATTGTCCAATTTTCTGAAATGTCTTACCGGACATACTGAGAAGCTTCATTTTACATCAAAACAAAAAAGGAAATGCTCTCGAAACTGCAGGCGACAGATAATACAGTTATAATCAAGTTTTAACTGAAAGCTACTGTATTTATTTTACATCATTATAATGATATCCTGAGTCAAACCAGTATCTGTTATTCACTGAAAAGAACCACTGGGACTTAAGACATAAGAGGGAAAATGTATCATTGCCTTTTTATCATAATGGATTTGGAAAGACCTTCTTTTATGTGAAATGGAAGATTGAAGACAATTTCATGTAATATCCCATGTCCTCTCATCTGCTGTTACTAGCTCTTACTAGCTTAGTTTTTGCACATCTTTTTGGGCAGTTGAATGGGATGGATAAGTGTTCAGATTACAATCATATATTTGTCTGTCTTATTCATTTCTCTCATTTGCCTCTTTCTTCTCTTCTCATCTATTTGCCATCTAATCCTCAAAGTAAAGAGCTGACATTCAGTCTGGTGTCACATTAGACTAGTCTGTAATACAGATGTGTGTCTGCTACCTGAATTTGGATGACTTTTAACCACCTCATCATGTTGACATTTGATTTCATGTAATATTGCTTATGTGTTACCCTGATGGAAACTGTAACCAATCATGTAGTAGAAGGTAAACCCTTAAAATGTAACAAAAGGTTTAAAAGGGTCCGAGAAGTGTTATAAATGGACAAATGTTGCATTTTGGTCCTAAGTGTGATTTCAGGGGCTTTTTTGTTCCTTAATGTGCTACTTTCCATTTTGCCATGTAGGCAGGCAAATTGCTGTGTTGAAAACTGTCAATATCCTCTGTAAGTAATTGTCATATTTGTCTTATGACCTAAAATTGACTGATCACCAAAATAAAAAAATCATGCTATTGATTTACTGTACATACAGTGTATATTAAACTATTGGTTGTGCTGAGATCATTGTTGGATCACAGCTGACAGTTATGCCGTAATGGTAACCATGGTGATGTGGTTCTAGTAGTTGTTGTTTTTATGGCAGTCAAGACATTATGATATTAATAAAGTTAGGTCATGCTGTGCATGGCCTCCAGGCTTTGGTGCACCATAGGATTGATTGATGACTCTGTTGTCAGTTCAATCTAAGAAATGCATTGAAAGAGGGAGGGAGGGAGGGAGGGAGGAAAAGGGGGAGAACAAAATGGATTGTTAAGAATGGAGAGCTGAAAGGAAGAAATGATTGACGTGAGTGAGGAAAGCAGGAATAGTAGGAATGTGGGAATGGAGAGGAGTATGAAGTTAAGATATTGATTGCGTACAGAAATATGCTTTAGATCTGAATTAAGAGGGACGGAAACAACTGTAGCAATGGCAAATACAGATAAAAGGAAAAAAGAATGAAGGGAAAGGAAGAAAGCAAGGATAGAGCGACAGGCAAGGTGGGGCATATTCTGTCACAAATCTGTGTGGAAAAAGTATGACAAATATGATATTCAAAATTGGGCAACTATGGGGGAGGAGAAAATAATATTTTGTCAAGATGCTGAGTTGGATTGATAACTGTGCATATCTGCGAGTGAAATGAGACAAAAGACACAAATATGCACACAATACGATGAATGAGTCATTGACAGATCATAAGTGAGGATAGCAGTAATTGGAAAAAGTAACAAAACTGACCACACACAATCTAGGATTGACACTAAATAATGTAATTCAATGCCACAGAAAAACAATTTAACAAATGGTTTCGTTAATATTGGTTCCTTGGCTGACACCCATGCAAAAACTGATACACACACTCACACACACAGACATATGTGTGCACCATTGATTCCAACTGTTGAAACATGCAGGAAAACATGATTAGCATTCCAGGGCAACACAGAAAACCCCAGTACACACACAGCAAACATAACAGCACACAGGTACAGACTCTGTGCTATTGATTCAGTGTGGTGGCTGAATACTGAGATACCGGCAAAATGACCCATCCCAACGCCCTAGCTAACAGCAATACCATACTATTGATTAATATGTATTGTATCAGTACACAATAAATAGATGCACCAGAAAAGCAGAACATATTCCAGCTGAGAACATTGTAGGATGATTTCTTTATGATGAAAAGGGAAAACATTATAAATCCATTAGGCCACTTGACAAACATTAAGCCCTTTCCACTTGGCATTAATATGCATCTCACATCCAGCTTGTGCCTAGATATGAATTAATTGGATTGCACTTAGACCAAATATTAAATGCATATTGGGTATGCACATTAAAAGTAGCTTCATCTTTCCTTTGCCAACAAAAAGCAGATTGTGTATATTATATCACCGTCTCCTTTGAATCCGATTTAAAATGCTGTGTTTTTCTGGATCTCCATTTTCAGCTGCGATATTTAACTCTATAGCTCACTCTGTCGGTTGGTCAGTCGGTCCACAAAACAATTCCACACTCTTTGGCGGCCACATTTTTCACCCTTGGAGGCTGAAATTTGGCATGGAGGTCAACTGCGCATGTGTGTTTTGGTGTGTGGTAGTGGGAGTGGATTATAACAAAAAGGTGCATAACATCTAAACGGATTCATGTACCCTGACAAAACTTTGTAGAAAGACACACACACACACACACACACACAAACAGAACTACACGTACACACACATGCACACACACTGTCTTGCAGTGTCTCTTTTGATAACTCATGCACGTATATGGTTACAGCTATTGCAAATCTGCGCTTATTAACAAATATATCGCTGTGATAAAGTTGTAATCATTGTTAAACATAGACTCATTGAATTCACTCTTCATAGTTAATGCAGCCAATGGTATTTCTGTGCACCTCCGGAGATCTTTTGGTTGATTGGGTTTTCATTGCATGTTGGGTGCATTTCCGCCTGGATTTGATGTGTTTTTGCTCTGTCTTATCACAGTTCAGTCACCCAGTTAATTCAGGTGGAAAATGGTTCCTGGGGTGTAAAGGAAATCACACCACACTGTTAGATTCTGTAACACATCAGTAGGACTGGTGTGGTTGGAGTGAGATCATAAGCTTTTAGTTGGTTATTCTTGGAAAGATGGGAACGGTGAGCATCCATTTCCCTGTGACAGCATTCTGCTGAGTGAGATGCTGTTAATATCATCAAAGATACTGGCACTTTTCAAAAAGATAGGTGACTTAGGCATAAACTGACTCAAATCAGTATATTTTCATCATTAAATAGGATGGGAGAATATTAAGGTTGGTCTGTGGTGAAGATTATATAGTCCCAAAGTATCCATACATTGAATAATGAATAATACCAACAATCTAACTCCTTCTATAACTTCAATATTTCGGTGTTTGAAGGTGTATCGTCAGAACATCAATAACTCGATAAGTACAGCTCGTTTTTGTGTACAAGAAACAGGACCCATGTGGAGACAAAGTTTACAGCTTGATACTTCTGAGACTCTTCCACTGAAATCCCAAAAAACTTGAATAGGCCAAGTCTGCATTTTCTTTTTCTTTTTTTTTTCTGCAAGCAAAGCAAGAGTCATCATTTTTGTTTCCCATCAAGGCTTGTTGGTATCATCCTATGAGACTATATGGAGAAAAAACATTGCGGGAGGAGGAAGGAAAAACAATCAAGTCGGGGAGGTGTTAAGGTCATGCAGTCGCAGCACATAAAGACATAATGTGTGCCCGTGTGTGTGAGAGAGAGGTACAGAAGTGTGATAGGAAGAGAATTAGGGAGTGAGATGGGGGAGAGAGAGAGAGAGAGTCATTTTGAGGTAGAGAGAGCAAGGTAAGGAGAGTGAGAAAGAGTTAGAGAGTCAGAGATGGACAGAGATAGTAGTGCCTTGCAGCCAGTGTCCATATCTCTTGCCACCAATGACTTCTCCTGCTGCACTACAACTAATGGACTCTGTGCTCCTCTACCATCTTATCTGAACCCCCCCCCCTCCCTTTCTACCTCTTACTACTCGATGCAGTGCTATCTCTCCACTTCACTGCTCGGCCTCTATCTCATTTTTATCATGCTTTGGTCTTTCTCCATTTACGCTCACCTTTGCTCTCTCACAAGTTGCCTCTGTGTTTCTCTCTCCTTTTCTATGCTGTTCTGTTTTTCCTCTTTTTTTTTCCACCTCTCCCCACCACCATGACCAAAACCCCAAAGGTTCACCCACCCTCCTCCGTCTGCCGTATCACTGCATGGATGGAGGAAGAGAGAAACATGCCGTTTCTTTTTTCTCTTTTTATTCTTAAATTATTCACTTCTATGCTCTAGATTGCTTTCAGATTGTCACTCCAATAAGAAAAAGATCTTTACAAAAGGGAGAAATGTTAAGTGTGTGAAACTACTAAAGTAGCTTCAGTTGACAAGTGACTCCAGCATCTGTATGGGTGCGCAGTGTTAGAGAGAATTCCTCTAAATAAAATTTAAAATCTAAGAGAAATGTCTCATAAAAATTCTCCATATCTGTGTCCCTTTCAGATGACCCAGGAGCAGTATATCCTCGCGGCGCAGCCCAACCCGCTCCACCAGCGGGGGGCGTCGGTGTGCGGCACCCAGGTTTACCCAGCAGTGGGAATCTACGGCTGGAGGAAGAGATGTTTGTACTTCTTCATCCTCCTCCTCCTTGTCACCATGATTGTCAACCTGGCACTGACCATCTGGATCCTCAAAGTCATGAACTTTACTCCGGTAAGAGGCCTGTGTTTATGCCATTCAAATGACAGGGTGTTTTATGGGTTTGTGTTTATGTCGGAGTTTATGTAAGAAAGCTATAAGATGCGGTTTGAAAGGCTTGCTGTAATGTAACACAGCATGAGCGTGGTGATAAAATCAACAGAGGTGTGTGTGTATACAGCAGTTCTCGTCCAATCAGTTTAGTACTCCTTTCATGAATGTTCGAAATTGAATTGATGAATTCGAAACTTTTTATTAGTTTATATGTGATTATCTTCCAGCAGTAATGTCCACAAATATTCAATAATGTGTTTTTTCTTTTACTTCTTCATGCTATTATTTTCATTGAGTTGTTTTTGTGCACCCATTCAAGACCATGTTTCTGGAGAAAACACAAAATGTGTTAATATATTATTAATGCTTCCAATTTGAATCCCTCTACGTGATATTTTGAGTCCAAATTAAAACTTGCATTAGAAAATGCGATCACTCCAAAGTTCTTTGTTCAACAAGGGATGTAACACATTGTTCATACTGCCAGGCAGCTTTGCTCGCCCACTTAGACTCTCCAGTTGTCTTGGTTTAGCAAAGTGTTATGCTTCAATTACCTAGTAGAGCCTATGTTTACATATAACTGATGTGGACCGCTAGTTTAATAATGTATGAACTATCACCCCCGTCTGTCAACAACAAAGGCAGAAGTAATGTAACATATTATAGAGCTTCAAAACTTTGGAAGGAAGAGGTTCATTTTCTGTTTCCTACTGACAGTTGAGATTTTTTTATTTTCATTGGTTATTTTTAGTCATTTTTTAACCATGACTGCCACATTTATGTAACCTTAACCAAACTGTTGCAGCCATGTAATTCATTTTGTATGTGTATCATACTGTCTGTGTTGCTATGGACGAAGGGCAGTGGCGAAGAACATCATTTGTTGTTTAGTTTGCTGGTCCTGGTTAAGACTGATGGTTAAAAGGCTTTTGCAGTCACTGCACTGCCATTGTGGAATAGCCCTCTGTTAAACACTGAAATCAGCTGAATCAGTTTAAATGCTCAAAACTCATCTCAAAACCTGGTTTTATTCATTGGCTTTTCAATGTAGCTGACATGCATTTTTATGCTCTATTGCTCTTATTTTGTGATTTTAACCATGTCCTTATTTCCATTATGTTTTGTTATTGCCGTTGATGTCCAGGCTGTGCCTCCTTTCTCTCTGCTTTGTAAGCACCTTTTTGGAAAGCACGTTTAAAATGCCAAATAAGTACATTTGGCTTGTCTGATTGGGAAAAGGAACAGCTAGTGAAGCAGTAACATCCACTGTAGGAAATACTATATAGATGTTTGTGTCTGGAAAAAGTTAATTTTAAAGATACTGAATACTAGAACTAAATAGTAAACAGTATTTTTTGCATATCTAGTCAATTCTTGCCTCTGTCTGTGTTTATACATCTATGAACTTCTGAGCATGTCATCCAGAGGTTACAGTACCCATACGTCTAATATCCCATATTGCCTCGGAGCTCAATGACCTACACTGTGATGGTATGTATGCAAATGGGGCAAAATCTGACCCGTGAAAACCTCTGGTAAAGCTTCTCCACATCATGCCTTATGTATCAATAAGTGATTTCAGAATATAAGCGAGGTCGGGGGGAAAGAGGGGAAAAGACAGCTAAACATGCCTGAGGGAAGGCAG
The DNA here is from genome assembly GCA_036023855.1 of Gadopsis marmoratus. Classification (NCBI taxonomy): domain Eukaryota; kingdom Metazoa; phylum Chordata; class Actinopteri; order Centrarchiformes; family Percichthyidae; genus Gadopsis; species Gadopsis marmoratus. The sequence goes on along the minus strand of JAVQJF010100071.1, from coordinate 5,144 downwards.
CGAGCACTAAGCATGGGCGAGCTGAAGATACTGGTAAGTGAAAAACAGAGACAATATGAGAGACCAGTATATAGAAGAAGTTATAAAGACAGGCAGGGAGTTAAAAAAATAGATGTATAGAAGTTAAGTAGAGAAATAGTTTTTGTTTTATTCTAAATGAGTGTGTATGATACAAGAAAGAATAATAAGGCTCATGCATTTTTCATGAATGCAAAAATCTGGCAAATATGGGAAGTGTATGAATTGCACTGGAGTGTTGCATATGAATAGTAAATACTGTACTATAAGTAGAACTTACTGATCTCTGTAAAGTAGAGAATATATAAATATAATTATAACATTATTATATCATGTGCAGGATATAACAATAAGTGAGGCATTATATTTATATTCAACTCACCTACATTACTTGCATTTATCAGTAACATGTAGTCAGTGAAAAGTAAGGGATTGCAGTGTTTGCACACCTTCTCACACGAGTAGTGATCTTTAACATCTTTATTATTTGACCTTGACCACAGCGTTTAATCATAATTAAGTGGTTTTCACCAAATGAAAAATGTTCTCAAATGCAGGAAGGGGACATTTTACAGCTAATAAGGAAATAAGAACAATCTGTGTTGATTTTTTAATGAAGAACACAATCGGCGTAGCATTGCATTTCTCCCAAAACATGTTTTTGCTAACGCAAAAAAGTTGCATAATCACATAGTTGTTCATTTTAGTTGCATTGAAAGTGATTTACATTTAATCCTACAGATGTGAAAATGGAGTTCTGGGATGGCAAGAAAAAGGACCACAATATTGTAGAAGACACAATAATGCTGAAAAACACATTTTAAAAAGTGCACTTGACTTTTCTCTTGGGCTCTGTTGTTGGCTGTCAGACTTTAGACTGATCTTGAAATAAATATTGTACAGATTAATATCCTGTGTGTTATCCTGCAACAGAGTCCCTTCAGACGCCCGTCTATTAATCTAACCCCTAGCAGTGCTGCATGGTAAAGTTAGAAGGAGAGTAGCTGGCGGTAGAGATCAGTATGTTTGACAGAGAGGGGAAAAATAAAACATCAAAAGCAGTAAGATGAGCAGAGAAGGATTGGATTGTTATGGAGACCCGGGAGGAAGGAAGGACATGGGGTGGGGATGATGGGTTGAAGAAGACAGTGATGGACATAGAAAAGAAGAGAGAGGGTTGATAGGGCTGAGTAAGTGTCTGACTACGCATGGTTTAAATATAGTGTCTGAACATCCACTCTCAGCTTCTCCCTCCTGTCCTCTGCCTCTGGGGGTCCTCAGAGACCTGGAGAGGTGTCTATTTCACTGCCCCATGGAGGGGAAGTCAGTGGATGATGACAGAGACCGTCTGGAGTTTGAGTAGCTGTGTGAGTGTTGAAGGGGTCATCACAACACATTCACACACAGAGGATGAGCTGTGTCATTGTGTCTATGCATATGATGAGTTAAGTTTCACAAATTTCAAGCGAGCGATGAAAGATTGATGTCCATCATTACCCAATAACGCAGATGCTGAATCCTATGAGACCATAAAGTGTATACTACACCTTAAAGTGTATACTACACCTTAACTCCACCATTATTTTATGTCTCATTAGTTTCTGCTTATGCCCCAAAATATTTTCATAAAACATACCAGTGCATAAAACCATTATACTGTGTGTGACAACATGAGCTAGACCATACACAGTATTTATGGGAGAAACAATATCCTTTTATAGCTCACAGTAAGTTTCATAAACCAAACTACAACAGTGGAAAAACACCATTAGATGTTTCATGTCCTATGAGAAAAGGATGCAAGTGTTTAAGCTTAAACATAAGTAAACATTAGTTACTTGCTATATGGTTTGTTGTACTTTTGAACCCGCTGTGATCCCACACTGGCAGCTGCACTTGTTTAACAAGCCCACAGTACATTCCCCATACACACACATGGTGATATTAGAAGCATCACACGGCAACTGCATTAGCATTTCAAAGAATGTTTACAGCTGTGTTTGACTGCAATAAGCTGTAAAATGGACCTGAAGTTGGGAGTTAAACTAAAGTTAGATAGAGCTTTTTCACAGCAGACATTTCGACATGTGAAACACAAGTGTGACAAACAGTATCTATTGTTACATTTGCAGCAGTTACAGTAATTACCTGTGTGCTCTGATGCTAGCAAGGTTACCAAAACCAAAGTTTCCTGAAAGCAAAACAGCATGCAAACTATTTTGTTTGTGTAAAACAAAAATGATTTAGCTTCCATTTTGCAAGAAAGTTCATGTTCCTGATAACATTATTGCAATAAACTTCAACATGGCTCCTACAGTATGTCCTTTCCCTAGTTTAATTAAGATTTAGTTTTTAAGTTTGGGAACCACTGTTTTAAAGAGCAATGATAGAAGAAATGAAGACATTTTATCTAGAGCTTTAGATGTGCAGACTACAGAGTAAAGTACTGGAGACACAATGCACCAATCCTGTTATCATATATTGAATAACATAATTATTTGACTACAGTTCATTGGAGACCTCTAATTGTGCATTCATATACGGATATGAAAAGACAGGCTGTCTTTAATCTTTCACTTTCACTCTGTACATTCAGGGCAATGTTATGCTCAGCACATGATTATTATAGCAATTGGGCTTTTTTTTTTTTTAAATTTGTTTTCTGTTGCAATCAACGGAAGTGCAATTGGGTGATCCGAGTCGGCTTGCTTCCATTTTGCACCTTGACACCTCTGACGGACAGGCCTCCTTTTGTAGCATATTTCCATCACAAACATCCAGTTGCTTTTTGTGTGCAGATACATATCGGAACACTACATACAGCTTATCGTTATTATCAGTCTATCTAAAAGGCAAAGAACATTAAAAATAAAATCTCTCATACAAACTCACAAACACAAATGCAGAACGTTTCACTTCTTCATCATTTCTCATTTCATATCCGCTTATGGGGAGTTGCTTCATCTCTCCATCCATTCAAATCACATCTAACCGGCTGCAGTATAATGAATGCCTTTCTCAAACTTTGTTTTGTTTGGAGTTGCCAGATGCGATTCTCATTGTGATGGTGTGGGGAGAAAAAGCTTTTGCTTTTGCTTTTGAAGAGACAGCTTTGGCAGTAAATTGGAGAGGAGTTTACGCGTGTGTGTGTGTGTGTGTGTGTGTGTGAGAGTGTGTGAGAATGAGAGAGAGAGAGAATATGTGTGTATGTGCCAGCAATTATTCAGCAAACGTTCATGCCGATGTGTGTGTGTGTGTACGTTCGAGTGTGTGCGCCTTCCCATGCTTGTGTGTGTCTATAGCCTCATTTGTGTTTGTGTGAGTGTGTGTGTCCTCCCCTGTGTCCCTTGGGTTTTCACTGCAGAGAAATTCAATTTCAGTTGTCACTCACCAATCAGCCTGCCTAATTCCTGGTCTGGACTAGACTATGCTGTGTGTGTGTGTGTGTATGTGTATGCAATTTGTGCAATTTGTGCTCTTCATCTCAATACCTGCTCAATCCACAATGTCTCTTCATACTGGCATAAGGCTACTTACAATATGTGAGTACCATTTTTTAAATCTTGCACACTGAAGTCATAAACCAGATATGATTTATCAACATTCATCATTTTCAACAATGAACTCTGCCTCCACTAGCACAATATGGGTGTCAAACCTTCCTCGTTGCTTACCGGGACATAGCAGTATCTGTCTTTATAACGAGATATAAACGCCAAGGAAGAAAGATTCCTCTTATTAACTTTGTGCAGCAACTTTGTGCACTTTTAATCCTGAACCGCATCAAACCTATAAATAACACATCAAAGTGATGAATGGTAGAAGAATAACAATAAATCTGCCAGTGGCCTGTAATTTCTTTCAGCATTCTTACACCATAGCTGACGATGGTAAACCTTTACTGACAGTGTGTGAAGTGTGCTTTTTATTTTTAAATCCTGATTGGCTGCCAACCAAGGGGGGCATACAATAAAACTTTATTCTTGTGGTACTTTTCAGTTCAGAGTTACTGGGTGCTTTAAAGATGATAAAACAACAATTGAAAAATCAATGAAAATGACCAACATTAATTAGAATTGGGGTTATGGCGGCGTAAAATAGAGTTGCAACAGGGAAATACAACAGGAATAAAACAAAAACAAATCTAGTTTATGAGTAGCTCATAAAACTGAGGCAAGAGAGACAGACAGGTCAGTGTCTCCAGAACTGGGGTTCAGGTGACGCCCAAGGATCCTTAATGATGCCTCAGTGGTTTCTACAGCATAACAATGAACAATAGTTAAATTTTTCTCTTCAATTCACCAATCCACAGGATGTATGAGATTAACTGAACTTCTGAGCAATGTATCCCATCTAACATGATATATAAGTATAGGCCTCAAATGCCTTTGTTATATAAGTACACTGAGATATAACTTGAATAAGGGCAAAATGTACAAAAAGTAAGGACACCACCCACCAACAATGCTCAGGTGCCCATGATACCTTCTTGAGATTTGGGAGTTGTGTACATCGGCTACTCTGCGAGCCTGTGAAAGCTACAGTTACCCATGACACATAGAGCTGTGTAGACTTTCTGTCTTCTCCAGTCTAACTTCACAGTTGACAGCTTTTTCCTTCATAGGGTGGATTTGCATGCTAATGTGCAACTTTTCTTTCCTTAGAGATGTCCCTAAATCAGCACCAAGGAAGCAATGTGGTGTAGATATCATTTATATAGACTGTGAAGTTTGCGGGGTGCGGGGGGTTGACCCACACAGGTAAGACACGTCAGGCACCGTGGATTCACACTTGAAGTCGTTTTATTTCTCATTAATTATTCGTCACTCTCAGTTGTTGGTTTGGCGGTTGGTTCACTCTCCTCTCTTTCCACCTCTACTCTGCCCCGAGAGTTTCCTTGCAGTGGCTTATAAGCCTCCTCAGGGCTGGTCGCTCTCTCTCTCATCGTAGTGATGAGCGGCAGGTGTGTCCACTCCCAGGAGCCCAGTGGTTGCAGTCGCTCCACCGGGATGAACACACCTGCCACCACTTGGCCCAATTGGCATCGCCCTCGTTGCCTGGCGACGGTCGAGGTGCCGACCACGCCTCCTGGTCCGCCACAAGACTTATACCAAATTGCAGTAAAT
>JAVQJF010100061.1:0-63177 GCA_036023855.1 Gadopsis marmoratus | reverse complement strand
CTCTGGGACAGGGTCAATCTGGACTCTCCTTCCAGTTTTTAATAATGTGTTGGACAGTTCTTAACCCAATTTTAGTAGTTTCAGCAATCTCCTTAGATGTTTTGTTTGCTTGATGCATGGCAATTATTTGACCCTTCTGAAACTGATTAACATCTTTTCCACGACCACAGGATGCGTCTTTGGACATGGTTGTTTAAGAAATGAGAAGCTTCTCACTGTGTCAGTTACGGTTAAATAACTTGTTGCCAGCTGAAACACAATCACCCATGCAGTAATTATCCAATGGGAGGCTCTTACCTATTTGCTTAGTTAAATCCAGGGTTGTTTTTTTGGCCAGGCAGTGTATATACACAACAGTGTAAATGAATGTGGAGTATGACGGGGTGCATTACTTATATTTAAAATAAAACTATGATGATTTACAACTTGAGTTTTGTTTTTTTGTGCTCTGGCAAGCTGTTCTATTGCTTACGATAACATTGCACACACCAAAGTAATTGTTTGTCCTTAGACCTGTGATTCAGGAAAGAAAAACTCCAACAAACTTTTAATGGGAGCACAAAAATGGGAGGAATCCTGGATGGACAGCCATGCAATGCTCAGCAATAAGTTTGTGTACAATGTTATCTCGGATAACATAGGATAGAAATAATGGCCAGAGCTACTAAAATAAAACCCCAGTTGTACGAATCTGTAGTCTTCCTTTAAAGCCATAGTTTGACATTGTGGGAAATGCACTTATTTGCCATATTGCAGAGCAACACTGTTCTCAAATCTGTCCATTAAATACGAAGCTACAGCTAGCACTTGATTAGCTTAGGCTAACTTAAAGACTAGGAATGGTGAAATGGCTGGTCTGGCTCTGTCCAAAAGTAACTTGTTGTTTTTGCACGTTTTGGTTTTTGTATGGATTAAACAAACAAGTTATAACGTGTTAATTAGTGACGTTGGTACATGTTTGCAGGCAGATGTTGTTACCATTTGACAGAGCCAGACTAGCTGTTTCCTCCTGTTTCCAGTCTTTATGCTAAGCTAACTGGCTGTTGGCTGTAGCTTCATATCCCACCGATATCTCATCTAACTCTCAGCAAGAAAGCTAATAACTGTAGTTCCCAAAATATCAAACTATTCCTGCACTTGATAGTGCTCGCTTAAAAGTTGATAACTACATGGAATATGTAGCATGAAATATTTATGATCTATGTTATCTCTACTGTAAAACTATTCAGCTGATGGCAGCAAACAATCAGTGACTCTGAACTACCAAACAAGCAACTGCTTGGAACTGCGATGAAAGCCAGATTTTATCCAATGAGGGAAAAGGCCTTAACAGTTTTCAAGGCAAGCATCTGTGTGATTGTTAAGTTTGTGTGTGTGTGTGTGCGCCTGCTGATAGGAGCATGTGGCAGACGTTGTCATTCTTCGTGTGTGAATGTGTGTTTGGCGTGCTGGACCATTGTTGGAAAGCAGAGCGAGGATCCTAGAAGCTGTTGGAAGGAGATGATTGGCTTCAGAACACGGTGGCCCCTTTGTGACAGATGGTTGGGTGCTGGGCTTGCAGAGCCGAAATCACCCACTCACACATATGTGGGCTCACACACACACATACATACATACACACACACATACATACATACATACATACATACATACATACATACATACATACATACATACATACATACATACACACATACATACATACATACATACATACATACATACATACATACATACATACATACATACATACATACATACATACATACATGAAGGCATGCACAATGTCCACACATGCACTGACATAGATGTATGCATGTGAAAACACGTACAAAGAGAGCCTGTGGCCTTTATCTATATACGTATCTCTGGTAATAACAACAGAAAAGCCAATCAGGAACATTGTGTATTTACAAAAGCCTTCAAATACATAAGCACGGAATAATGACACTCAAACAGACAGGCAAATAAATAGACACACAGCCTGACAGTAAGACAGATGCATAGACAAACACTCAGGCAGACGGGCATGAATTTGCAAAATGGCATGAAAACAATATGTGCTCTAACCAGTGCCAGTGTTTTGGTTTTACTGGGGGCTTGCAGCCTTGGGTTAAACACAGTAAAGCTTTGCTGTGTGTCTCTCTGAACAAACAGGAGGGGATCTGGTGCCTGCTGCTCCTGCTAGCCAATACTGCTCTCACTGTCACCATCGCCATCATCACAGCCATCAGCGTCGTAGCAATAAATAACACCACTGTGCTTGCCATAGAAGTGTGCACCGTTATCACTGCCAAAAACCAAACATCCGGGCAGAGCTGGTGAAACAGTCCAGGAGAGCCAGAGCAACCACAGGCATGTCTGTTGATCAGAGGCAATGCAAAAATACTTATAATATGGGGGCGTGACATGCACAGACATTTTGAGGGGCAGTGGCGCAATTAAAAGCTGAGCAATTTTTGAGATTACGTCAAAGTGACAGGGCAATGGTAGAGACCAATACCCATGGAGAGCATGCTTGACTTCAAAGAATGGACCAGGCTCCTGCTATACCTGCTATACAACCCTGTCTCATAAACATTATGCTTAAATTCTGCTCAATTGTTTTACCAAATATGGCTTGCAGGAAATGTAATTGCAAACTTAATAATGTTAACGGGGTATTTTATGTTGTCTAGGAAGTGCTACGCTCTTGTACCACGCAACATTTTGGTTAAGGGTCAGAAATAGATTGTAAAAGTACCACCACAGTGTTAAAATACTCCACTACAAGTAAAAGTCCTGCATTTAAAATCTCTTTGAAGCTAAAGCATAAAACAATTATTAGCAAAATATACTGTGCTTAATGTATCCAAAGTAAAATGACATATAAAAGCAAAAATATATATGACAGTATCCAGATTAACACTGATGCATTAATGTGTAAGCAGCATTTTACAGTTGTGAAACTACTTTTAACTGCTCTAGTTCAGTGGTTCCCAACCTAGGGGTCAGAGCCCTCCACAGGGTCACAGAATAAATCTGAGGGCTTTTGAGATAATTAATGGGAGAGAAGAGAACTTATTACACAAATGTTATATTTTGGTAAAGTATTGGATAAGTTTGAGTCTTGAACTTTTTATTTGAGTTGATTTTATCAGATTATTTTGGAGGGGAATTCACTTCTTTTAATAGCTATGCAACATTAAAGCTTTGAACCATTGTTAAAGAGAGACCATTGCGTTATACAGAACTCTGCTTTAACTGATTGAGAACTCGTTTCAGGTAAATATGCAAACTAATTATGACTGAGTAAATCACTTGGATAATGATGAGGAGTTTGTCATGCATCATGTTCATTCAAGCACAAAGCAGGAAGGAGTAGAGGGGAAAAGTGCAGTTCTTCCTCAACACAGTCACTAAAAAAAACATGCAAGCCAACAACGAAGACAAAGTCATTGCTTGTTGAGTGAGAGTTTAACAGGATTTTCTTTGTGCTATAGGAACATTAGCAGTTGTGAAAACAACCGTTAGAAATGAATATAATGTAATGTATTTATTTGGTCTGGAGGACCTCTTCAGCCAAAACGGGCTAAAGAGAAGTTCCCTTGAGCCACTATTGCTACTATAGGCTGCACACCTCTTGAGGAAATACACATAAATCACAATATCAATTGTGCGCAATTGTTCCTCCTTATTACACGTTTGCGCTTTGTAAAGCAGACAAACGAGCATAGTCAGTAAGCCTGTTATCAAAGTGTAGCCTGTTTACCAATCACCATCTCTGGTGAAGACAATATGGCTCCTCTTGCCTCAGAAAAGTGGCCAATGTGTCATCATCTAATCTTTGCAGCCACTGCCATCAACACCATTATCACAGCCATCATCACTACGGAAAAACAACACTGCATTTGCCAGAACAATCAGCAAATCCCTGCAAACAATACCTTTGTATTTGCACATTGCCAGCAGCTGCAATCATCATTACTGAGTTGGACTCTGTTGTCATTTTTTCCACAACATTTCCACAGACATCTCAGCTGTGAAAGCTGCTGGTCGTTGTCACTGCAGACGCTGTGGAAAGGATGCTGGGAACGGCAACAGCACGGCCTTCACGTCCACATGCGCTTTTGCCACTACCAAAACTATAAACCCAAGAGCTCATCCACTGCGTCTACGGTCTGGTTCTGTCTAGTTACTGGTAAAAAGAGAGGGCACATGAGCAGGAAAGAGCTGAGGGTGTCATTCCTACTTCCAGTACCTGTCCTGGCAGTTTGCTTTATTGGGAAACCACACTGTGACTGGAGAATACCCTCATGATGACAAGAATCTACCCAGATGAAGTGCCCTTGAGAAAGTCATTGAATCCCCACCAGCTCCAGGCAGCAGGAGAGCCGTTCTGCAACTCTGAGTCTGTTCCCTGACTTCCATTGGAACAGAGCGAGTGAAAAGAGAATTTCTCTACAAGGTGCTATCATGTAAATAAAACAACAAAAACAATGGAAAGTCTAAATAAAAAGTTAAAACAGACTTTTGTGGGAAAACTATCTGCATGCAAATTAAGCCAAGAAAATAACACAAGATGTGAAATGTCTTTAGTTTTCTGTGTGCAGGGTGAAAGAATAAATGTTTACTACTTTGTAAATGGTGCTGTTGTATAGATCAGCATCTATGCATCCCATTTGATTTTAATTCAGACAGTTTTACCTCAGTCCTTGGATCAAATAAACACCATGGTTTAGTCTCCTTAACATTGCCAGGGTCACTTTGTGTGAGGGAGAAGGGTTGGTGCATCAAACCAAACTGAGACAGACTTAGATGTTCCCATGAGGGAGCGTACATTATTTACACACCATCTGCTGGTCCAGTCATCAGAGGATGAAGTCCTGTCCTGTTTGTCTCTGCTGCATAATGTACAAAACAGCTTAGTTAATTTGATGTTGCCGTTTTGTGCATACAAATGAGGAAGGTAAGTAAGGCTGGCCTTAAATATTAGAATATTTGTTACACTGGAATTAAAATCTTAATTCAGTAGTAATCTTCAATGGGCATACATCTTGCAACTTGATAGTTAAAATTATAATGATATGGTTAGAATGCATGTTTATAAATTTGTCTTTGTCTTGTTTTAATTTACTCTTCCTAATGACAAAATTATTCTACATACACATGCTGTAATTGTTCTCTTAAAGTGTGTACCTGAATAAAAAAACATATCACCACACAGAACAACATAGTTCAGTGCAGAAGTCTTTAAGCTTACTTCCAACTTAACAAGAGAATATACACAACAAAACTCTGTCACCTCCTAATCTTTACTTAAATTCCCTGTAAACAATGCAACAGTCAGTGTAAAATTTAATTCATAAATCACATGGTCAGCAATGAATCTACAGTATTATAGAGCATGAGGATACAGTATCTTTAACTCAGTGTAATGATATGACAAATGAACAATTTCCAAAGTCAAAAATGTTGCAAATGTTAAAACATGTTGCAAGAGTTCAAGGCTAACAGTTACAACAGTTACGCTAATTGCTTCATTAGTAAGAACCAATTAAGAACAAAGGTTCATACAGCATAGCCTTCATTTGAGCCAAATGTGCAAATAAACCAGAACTGCGAAGTAAAACAGCTACATAATGCTAACTAACAACTAACATTGAGGCTATTCACACATTAAGAGTTGAATTTATTGGTCAGGATGTGCACTTGTGCAAGTCACTTCCCCTCGTGCATATCAGAATGATTTGAAGCCAAAGAGGATTTACACTTTACACTGCTTTACAGTAGGACAGACAGCATGGGTGCTTTCTCTGCACTGACACAAACACTCTTACCCAGCTTTAAGTTTGGCATGCCCCCTGCTGCAGCTCCTCCACGGCGCTCGAGTTGACAGCATGGCCAGAAACGAGTCGCTCCTTTCAGCTATCATTAGAAGAGAAGAAATGACACGTGAACAGCACAAACTGTTTGATTGGAAAGCTTTGAGTCCCAGCTCTCCTCTCATATCGGTTTGCTTCAGTAAATTCTGCATGTGGTTCCCACTCTGGTCAGTCATAGCCAAATATCATTGGTGAGTCGTGCACTGCTGTGATGTCACGGCACGTGTCACAACATGGCGACAGATTGTGTGTACAGGATAATGCTGCCCCTGAGCAAGAACAGTGTGATCCCATGGTGCCGGAAATGTTGCATTGATATTAAAAGACTTCACAGGGGAGCAGATTGCAAGTGGAGCCCTCGGGGACGGAAACTTCCTGAACGGGATCCAGTGCTTCATTAGGCCCTCGTGAGTGTCACTTGCTCTCCAAGGAAGTACCAGCATTGACGGTGCCGTCACTGTTCACACAGCTCATGTCGAAAACGCCTGTTTAACTGAGAGATACAAATGCTGAGTTGTGATTCATAATCTACCGCTGGGAAAATCTGACGATCCCAGCAAGGGAGACTGGATTTTTGTAGCGGAAGTGCTGCCGTGAAGGTCAGGGCAGCAAGTTCACTCATACTTGAGTTTTTGTTAGTCCTCTTTTAAATGAGAGATATGTCGCCCATTTCTTTTTGTTAAACTTGTTGTTAGGTGAATGTTCTTCCATCCTAACTCGTCAGTTGTGGATGGTAATATTTAGAGTGCCAATCAAAAGTGTTAATGGGTTACTTTAGAGACGAGGGTGGAGAAGGGAAATGAGGAAGAGGTGAAAAGGCTTCCAGTACAGGCTGGGAGAAAGTTATATTTAACAGCAGTGACAAACGTTTAATAAAGACAAATCCTGCCTGGAAAAACAAGAATGTTTCATGAAATGTCAGCTTGTAAATTATCACTTCATCAAACCTCCGCTGTCACAGCCAACAACCAAAAACAGGGTTGTGACAACCCGCAGTTTAAATGTAACATCACGAAAGAAAACTGATTCATTTTGATGTATAGCTCTAAAACTCATTATTTTTTTCATGAGCTGATACACAACAACACAAAGCGGAAAGGAAAAAGACTACCTCCATTAACATCATGAAAACATACACTTTTATGACATAAAACTTTAATTCTGAAAGAGTGGAGGCACTATTTCACACAGCAAATGCTGTATTTCTAATACATTTGGTTATTGTTTAGGCACTCATCATCAAGATGTGTCAGTATCTGGGCAGCCTAGCATCTCTGCTGAACCACGTTCCCTACACAATAACATTCAGTCATTCAGTATATAGTGAATTAAGAGGTCAGTCGGGTCAAATTTGCATATCGCATCAGGTTCTGTAACGGGATAGGTTTTGTTCATCTTACAGCTGATTCATCTGAAACCATAAGAAATTGACAGGTAAACAAAACCAGTTTCTTACAGTATGGGAGTTGTATGAGTCTGTGAGGAGTTATGCTCTTTAGTTAACAAGGATGTTCGAGGTGTTTCAACCTGACTGGAGAGCAGATATCACTTTGAGATTCTCAATAAAAAGCAAATCTGCTGCAGCACACAGAAATCACTAGGTTTATTTTAAAACTGAATCAGTTTCACAGAATGAAAGAAAAGGCATCCAGAGTAATCTGTGAAAACCATCGGAGTTCACTGTCTGAGGCCTGTTAGTCTATCATTGTGATTCACCATTCACCAAGGGAGAGAGCACGTTACTGAAACTAGAGCTGAAAATCCTCCAAGTTGCTGACCGCTAAAGTGCAGTTCCAAAGCTAGGCTTCATTACAGGCAGCATCGCAACACTATCCCAGCTACAATTCTCAAGGAGAAAAGGGTTGCTGTAATTGCAGTGTCTAAGCTGCTGGTAGGAAATGCCTGTTAAAGTGCAGGCATCAGTTATCAGAGGAGATTGCAACAGAACACTCTTTATTACAACAGGAGTTGGTTCCAAATACTAATGCTAATAAATGCTGCACATTATACGTGGCAACATAACACATAAAACAAACTTAATAATCAAACAGACAGTCCAATCAGTCTGATCAGCGCATTAATGCCAAAACAGAAAATGAAGTGGACTGCACGCTCATCCGAGTGCAGCTCGGTTAACAAATAACATCCAGTGAAGCTGAGAGTCTTTTGATTAGGCAGTGTGAAAGTGGACAAAGGGGTGAGGAGAGGTACCCCATTAATGTCAGAGTGTGTACCAAGGAGAGCTAGAGGGCAACAACGGCTCCCCCACTGCACAATTTTGACTACGGAAGATTTGTCAAAGACAAGTAGCTCCTTATGAAATAATATGCTTCCGACTGTGAGGCTCATGCTTGTCATTTGGCAGAACTGCCTTCTACATCACAGCGCGGCAGGATGCTGACATTCACACCATGGAGCGAGTGTGATCAGCTCTCACCCAGGCAGATGAAAAGTGGTTTATATAGAAACTGAGAGGCCGTATCATATGGTTGCACCTGGTGACAGAATATGGTGAGAAGTGAGCCATATTAAACCCAACAACTCCCTGTAACGAGAGCACTTTAACTTCCTTTGGAATTGAAACATCTTGTTTGCATTAGATATTTTTAGCGATCTTCATGCTGCATCTTGTTTTATTCCACGTCTGAGCCACAGTAGAGTACGGCAGTTATTTTATAACAACAACACATTCAAGTTGAAATCATCAACAGTTGTTTATTGGACTAGCTGGGCCTTTATACCCCCAAGGAGCCAGTTCAAAAGGGACTTCAGAGCACACGCTGACTCATGTTCTCCCCAACTACTTTGTCCTTGATGAGAGTGGAGGACCATTAAGTGGCTAACAACGGGAGAGGAAAGACAAGAGTGGCTGGACATATCACAGTCGAACAACCATAATCTCCTGCTGTAATGCTCAACGGTGTGATTTTGATTATAAAGTCGTAAAGCTGGGCTCACATCACTGGACGTTACTGAGTACATTGAGAACATAGTTATTGATGAGCAGATGCGGTCTGCAGCACTGGTGAGCTCTAAGGCCTTATTCTTGGTCCTTTTGCTTCAGCTGGTTCCTGGGCTGACTGATGAAGTTTGTACCGTGACAGAACGCTCAGAGACGAGATGAAAAGCACATATTAACCACAGATATTCCTACTCAGCGAGAAGCAGCATTTTGCCACAAAGGTCTCGGATACTCTGGTGAAGATACAGGGGGCAGTGTTATCTCACTGATGTGGCTGCACCTGATTCCTTTCTGCCGTCCTACAGCAGCACCTAAGAGGGCTGACTGAGATCAGCACTGCGTTTAATGTCTGCAGTGTTTCTGCCTCACAGTCGTGACTGTCCCTCACCAGATGAAAGGTCACAGTGAATGCAGATTAAATCTGTGATTTTCTGTTCTATTGTGTTGTATTACTAATTTGAAATCTGCTGCAGAAAGAGGAACGACTACAACTACGAATGCAGCTATTATTGATCTAATGATGATCTTTTTGTTTGATCTGTTGATCATTTTTTGGATTAACTGAATATTTGATTTTATAAAATACTCAGAAAATTATGAAAAACCATGTCTTCAAATTTCTTGTTTTGTTTAAACTAAAATATATATTCAGTGATTTAAAAAAAAAACAAAAAAAAAAAACTGCAAAAATCAGCAAATTGTCACATTTTAGGGAACTGGAACTATCAGATGTTAGCATTTTTCCCTGATAAATGACTCAAATGTTTAATCTAAATATTTGATTACAAATTTACAAATTTCCAACTTACAGTTCTACAATGTGCACTGAGTAATGCAATATATTAGGTGCACTTTTCATAAAATTAATGAGATGCATTGTCCATTATACCTTATTGTTTACCCTTATTAAATCTAACCAACAATCAACAAAAGTTGGATAAAGAGAAGGATGATGATTTCTAAATGTAGCAGGAAGCTGTCCCTTACAGTGTGCAGTGTGAAATCTTTGAATCTTCTTCATCCATCATGACAAGAAACATCCAAGCTCTTAACACCTCATTTTATTGTCCCAACATTCAAAAGTACAAATAATTCAAACACAACAGTTTTATGAAAAAGAAAAAACAAACATTTACAGCAAGATTTTTATTTTGTTTCCAGTTTCAGAAATGACCTAAACTAGCAAGGATAACATGAAGTCATTCATCGCAGTAATTGGATTAATAATAAGAATAAGAATACTAAGAATAATAGCAATAATAATCATAATAATCATCATTGATAATTGTTAAGTAATAACATAAGCAGGAGAGAGTAGAGAGAGCCGCGGTCATGGGGCCCCGTGAACATTTTTTCGTCTTTTTTGTCTTTAAAGATTTCGTTTATAGATTTTTCAGATAGTAAACAAACACGTCTCAGGAGGAAAATGAAAACTGACAAGAAGAGCCTAGTTCCTCTGTTCACCTTCCCTCCTCCACTACTGGCTGCGTTGTTCCTACTGGCAGGCTGCCACTATAAGGCGCTACAGGGGATGGTGTGAGCCATAGGGGTTGGGCATAGAGCGAGGTGACGCAGCCCCATGTTTCAAACACCCTGACATGCACACACTTTCACACACACAAACACACATTTTCAACAACCACACGTGCTGTAACTGTCATACACGCGCGCGCACATGCACTCAGGGAGACACACACATATACGCTTGTATATATGTGCACTAAACAGAACCAAGTGCACAATCGCACACACCGAATCACAAACACGTAACATATGTATATACTGTACATACGCACATTTGGATGTACTCCACGCTAACAAACATATGAGGACAAACGCACAACACGCACACAATTACATAAAGGAACATGCATACAAACATGCACACACACGCACGCACGCACGCGCGCGCACACACACACACACACACACACACACATACATGTGCACACAGGGTCTAGGCGGAACACAGGCACGCATCGTAAGAGTTCAAAAGTCGTACAGTGTAGGAAATTAGTTCACACATCAGAACAACATTCTACTGGGGTCGTTGCATAATTCAAGCTCCCGACGGCGGCGGGGAGCATGAAGGGGTCTGGTTGGTTGGTGGGTGGGTTGGTTGGTTTGTTGCCGTTATGACGTTAGAAAACTATGTGATTGAATGGCGCAGATGATGACTGGATAATAATGATGATATAAGATGACCCGGCCTGTCAGATGACTGAGGTGTGAGAGAGAAGGATGTACTTATGCGAGCATGCGTCTGAGTGTTCAAAATGCTCTCTACACACCTCCTTCATGTTTTCAAGTCTTAACAACAAACAAAAAAAATCCAATTCCATATATTTATACTTCTGGAACCATTCCCTTACCTTTCACCTTTCAAAATATATAATATATATCATTTTAGAGTATATAAAATATAGAATCGGTACAATCCCTTTTCATACCTCCAGAGTA
Source organism: Gadopsis marmoratus (assembly GCA_036023855.1). Lineage (NCBI taxonomy): Eukaryota > Metazoa > Chordata > Actinopteri > Centrarchiformes > Percichthyidae > Gadopsis > Gadopsis marmoratus. The sequence goes on along the minus strand of JAVQJF010100061.1, from coordinate 51,891 downwards.
CTTCTTAAGTATAGCAACAACTGCTGTAAATAACAGTTGGTGTGCAATGGTAACGATTTCTCATTTTTAAAGATTTGTTGGTATGTCATTTGAAAACATGATGAATATTTTTAAAAATAAGTTTTGACTCTTAAGTGATTTTGACCAATTTAGTCCAGTGCAATGAATGACCCTCAAACAACAATGAGCATTTTGCTCCTTCTAAAATTGATCTGCCCAAGCCTCCAAGAGCTGAATGTTATATAAAATGTCTCACTGAAAACTGAAAACTATGCTTTCAGACCCACATTTTTGCATAAGGTTTCATCACAAAGCGGTAGTAAGTGGAGGGAGGGTGTGGACGGAGTGGCTTTTTAGAACTACACAAACTTATCACAGGTTATATTGAACCAGAACGACTGTTTATAACATTCTATTAAGACTAAACTTTATTGAAAAAGATCTAAAGATTTAATTTTAACAAGACAAGAAAAAAGCAATAGCAAATTGAACTATTAACTAGGTTATGCATAGCGAGTAACTGTTTCTAGTAATAAGGGAAGAGCGTCCCCCAACCCTCCAGACATTTTTTTCAGTTTTCTTGACTTTTAGATTTTTTTATATTGTAATTTTGATATATTGGTACAAAGCACAAACGTACTAAAAGTTCTCTCAGTGCAGTGGACTACTGGAAGAGCCTCTCCACTAGTCGCTTTGTTCCCTTTTGCTCAGAAACGCCCCCTCCCTGTACCAGAATCACGCAAATACACAGACAATGAAACAAATAAATACATAAATACACAGATAAATTAATTAATTAATAAATATATAATAAATACAAATAAATAGAAAAATAAATAGTTTAAAAAATAGATAAGTAAATAAACAAATAGTTATATTCTAAGCTTTTGTTCGGTCTCTTTTGCCGCGGTAGCTAACTGAAAGTTAATCCAAATCTTTTTTTTTTCTCCACAAGCAACATGACAACAATTGAACAGTTTCCTCACAAGTTTTTCTAAGTAACTGAACCACCACTTCATAATAAGTTGTCATATGAAAAAGACAAGCTCAAACAAAAGAACAGTGACAACTCATATTGTACAGTAAATATTGTAAAACAAATGTAGACTATATATGTATATATATATCATCTATTTGTACACAGCAAATGAAGACACAGTTGTCATAGATCCTTTTTAAGGAAACAAATATCTAGACTAACGGAACTAGCTAATCATCATTTAGTTTTGACAAACGTTTCACGCTCAGCAAGTAACCTAAAAGTCAGCAAGCCAAACAAAAAAAAAACAAAATAAAAATTTGTTCAGTGATTCTTACAAGACCCAAACTCATTTATCTGGTTACTCAGCAAAGAAATAGTCTCACCAGAATTTTGGGCCAACAATAAACAAATATTAAACAAAGAACAGCAGCTCAATTCAATGCCAACATCGAAGTATTTTTTTTCTTTAAACAACACATAGAACAACAAACTTGGATATTTAAGATATGTGAATAATGTAGTATAGCACCTACTGTTGATCGCTAAAAGGAAGTTCTTTTCAAATGTAAGTTCACAAACGCAGAGCGAAGAAAATGATATAATGTATAGTATGCTCTCTAAATGGATAGATGTGTATATATCTATTTACTGATATCCCATATTGACTGATGACAAAAACAGGAAAACAAGTGGACAAAGGGTCTTCTTGCTTTGGGCTCTGGACTTTAAGGACGGTTAGGCCTTGGAAAGACCCCTCTCCCTTCCCTTTTGGGTATCGCTGTTGAATAATTACGCACTAGTACATATGTGAAAAATTACCAAAATCACCTGCCTCAATTTGCATCCCTTTTCACAAAACCTTCCATCTACAAAATCATTGCCAACTTGGATTCCCAAAAAAAACAAACAACCTTTGATCCTATAAAGTACCACGGCAGAACGACAAGACAAGGTGGTGCCCCCTCCCTCCCGCCCCGGACCCCCTTAGTTAGCCAGTCAAAATATTTTTCTCTTTTTTCAAATCCAGATTCTTGTAAAAATTCTTCAATAATTATTATTTTAATTATCATTTATAAAAATAGATCTTCTTTCTCTTTATTTTTATCTTTTTCTAAACGCATTTTTTTCAAGCAAAGAGATCTTCTCTTTGGCAACAGTGTTATTTTTTTTTTTCTTAAATCACTGAACGTGTCATCAGGAAAGCTAACCCATCCCCTCCCTCGCCCCATCTCCCTGAACCCCTGTGAGGAAAGACATTATGTTTTGTTTGCGATACAAAACAAAAACAATGTTAGAAATTCATTTTTTTTCTACATCAGAGTTACTGGGATTGTGGAATCCCGTCTATAATCGATAAGGGGAAGATTTTAATACACGCTAAAAATGAATGAATGGTTCACCAATTTAAAAAAGAGCCCCCTCCCTTTCACCGACAGGGAGGTATATAATACTAACGACAGTGGATCCGGATTTACAAAAGAAAAACAAATCCTGAATCAAGACAGAGAAAAGGTTTCAATCTAAAAAGGACATTCTCTTCTCTGAAATAAGGGGATACAGGGATTTGCTACTGTTTACACAGAAGAGAAAAATCATTTTAACAACCACAACAAACAGAAAGAATATACAACAAAGAGAAGCCTGCATTATCACAGGAGCTTCCAAAAACTCATGAACATTTTCATCATTTCATTTTTGTAATACTTAGGCAACATTGGCTTATAGGTCCAAAGTTATAATATAAGCCATTTCTAGTTCAATTTGTTTGATGGTTTGTCGGTTGCTTTGTGTTCCGGTTGGAGTTTGAGTTTGCTGCGTTGGATGGCTGTAGAAGGGTGGTAGTGACTGAAGGGGCTAAGGGATGGGTGGAGGTCGGGGGGGGGAGGTTGGGGGCAATTTTGGGGCAGACAAAGTCGCGGGGGCAACTGCTTGTACCTGCTAAAGTTCAGGACTTGTGTGTCTTGTTAGTCTTGAAGGAGACCTGCAAGACACGATCGCCCAACCTGTAGCCGTTGAGACTGGCGATGGCCATGGCTGCCTCGTCGTAATTCGTCATGGTGACGAAGCCGAAACCTTTGCACTTGTTGGTGTTGAAGTCACGGATCACCTTGACATTGTTGACTGCGCCGAAGGGCCCAAACAGCTGCCAGAGCACGCTCTCATCTGAATCTGGTGACAGGTTGTACACGAAGATGCACCAACCTGTGCCTGTGTGCCCAGGGATGTTCATGCCAACCAGGCTTGTCATGCTGTCAATGGTGATGGGGGAGAACCTGAGAGGAGAGGCAGAGTGGGGGGAAAATGGAGGGGGAGCAGAAAGAAGGGGAGAGAGAAAAGAGCAAGTCTTAATTGAACAGGTTAAGGTATACAGGCAACTCAATGGCTGCATCTACTGTACATGAAATGGCCAGAAACCGGTGAAAAACCTCCAATCTCCATCTTGCTTTTTGAGAGCCAAACTTTTTAAGCTGAATCCTTCTTCCAAATCTGAAAGCTTGACATGACGCTCCTGCATGATACGCTGCTGTCTACAGCCATATTACATAACAAGCTTCAAAACTTCAATCTGTTAAATGTTAACAGTTTACCGATCAAACCACAATAACTGATCTCCAAGCCAAATACACAAATTCAGATTAACCCAGGATGCATATGCATGGCTGTTTGTAGTATGTGTGTGTATGTTTATGTCTAAATGCAAGTGTTTGTATGTGTGTCTGCATAGCTACTACTAAATCCTCCCTGAGCTCCTCAATTTTTGTAAGGCCCCCTGTAAGGAGTGACGACAGTGCTACGTGCTGGGCTATATTTCTGCTGAAGGAGATGCAGACGAAGGTTCTCTTTGTTTAGGAGCTAAATTGCAGGAAGTTGTTGAATTAAACCATTGCTAGAAATCCATCAAAGATCATGCACCAGCCTGCTAAATCTGTTCTCATTCGCCTCATAATCTTCTCCTTTTTCTTGTGATGCAAGATATTTGAATCCTCAGCTGACTTAACTTAATTGCCTTTCCGCTCAAAGGAAAGGGAAAGGAGAAAAAATATCTCCACTTTTAAATAAAAGGTAAATGAGATAAAAAGGTTCATTTCTTATGCCACATCTCTCCAAGAAACGACTATAGGCATTATTGGGTGTGCTTTAATTGAGATTTCCGCTTTGCTGCAGCTGTCTCAGAGAAGGCTGCTTTCTTAAGGAAAGGGAGGGAGGGAAGAGGGAGCAAACTAAATGGAAAATGGAAGCACTTTACAGCCCAGTGGCATTAAGGTACAAAGTGTATTCCTCCCACTCCTCCCGCAGTCTGCAGGGTGTTCTGTTCTATTCCAGAGCTCGAGGCACTGATCGATGACACTGCTTTCTGCCCTCACCCTTCTTTCTCCAGCGACTATATATGGCCGGCTATCACTACGACCTTCCTGCATGACTTTGGTCATGAAGAGTTTGCTTCTGCCCATTGTGGTTGCTGCGGACGCTAACACAAGCACCTAGGGCGGTTAGCTAATTGACCACACTGATCAGATGTTTTTTTGATTAAATGCATTAGGTGCCGTAGTAGTATAAAATAAACAGATTATATTATCTGTATGATTAAGATGATATGAAATAGATCATAGTATTATAAATCTATATGATTGAGATACAAGGGGATTTCCATAATCACCACAGGGTTGCTGCAGCAGCAAACGGCAGTATAATGGGCTCCAAATCCTTTGTCTCACATATCTCTGCATAGCCTCAATGTCTTGTTGAGGCGATATAATATTTTCTCCAGCATCAAGCAGGTGGAATCTTAACAGGCCTCATCACGTCGAGGCCTTGTCTGACATGCTCGGCTGCGTTCAGGCCTCTCCTGCTGGGCTTGAAAAAAACTTGGTGGTAATTTGTATGCAAAAGCTGGAGTATGTGAGGAGGTTTGTGAGAGTGACGGTTTGGAGGCTAGCTAACACTGCCACTGCGAGGATGTGGAGATGAGTGTCTGTGTGTGCGCGCGTGTAAACATACATACATGCGAGAGTGCCCATCAGAGGGACCAAACACTAAGCAATGTTACAGACGAGACCAGGGGTTGCATAGCAACAGTGTAGCTGACCAGATAACTATTCTGTCTTTTCCAGCCAACCATCTCCAGCTCTTAACACCTTTCTTGTGTTTCCTTTCAAATAATAACCTCAGATCACTGAAAAGCACTTACAACTTGATGACATGCTATGCAATCAGTATGGCTGAATCAGACACTATTTTCACCTTTAGAAAGCCATGTAAAGACTCAAAGTGAGGGCACAGCGCGTACTCATAATGGGAGGCTTCTTTGTGTTAAACCTGTGAATGCCATAATGGATCACTATCAACGCGTTTTTTCTGCCACTAGATTCTGAATTCCTGCATTTGCGGCTTTTTTGGGAACTTGCTAAGGGAACATTTCTCTCGTACTAAAACTTAATCTCTGTTTGTGTCGCTAAGCTGACATCAGACGGTGTCCCCTATGCTTGCAACATGCAAGATGCAACCATCAGCACATGAAACATCCATCACCACAGTGGCCGCTACTCTAGGTTATGTAACACCTATGGCAGCGAGAAAGCAAAAAGAAATCATGGAGGCGAAAGGAAGGAGTTCGAGCAGAGCAGTGCCGAGCAAAGCTGGAGCTGTCTGCAGTGAAACAGCATTTCCTGTTTCCAGCAGGGATCCAGGTTCATCCAGCCTCATCCCATGTCCTCGCTGAACACTACCTAATCTCAACTAGTACTGCCAAGAAATGAAGGCAATAGATCATTCTGTCATGGCTTCCACCGCACAGATGTAAATTTATCACATAAAGCATTGTGTACATTGTTGATAGTGGATGTACGAAAGGTTTTATTTTAATCATGTAGTGAGGAAATACCTATAAAATCGAGGTGACAAATTCAAAATTTGCTCCTAAAGAGAAACTGTTCCCAAGCTATGGCTGTGGAGTGACAAGGCAGGAGAACCTGAATCCGGTAGAAAAAAACACACCTAGAAATCAGGAGTTTTACACCAGAGAACAAAATCCATTCAGTACACAGAAACAACCCAAAAACAATCCAAACAACACCAGCACTTGTCATACTCAAAACAAAGCAAATTCATCACCACTGAAAACAAAGACTGATTGTTTTCTTTTTTTTTTTACACCTTAACTGGTTTGGTAGGGTTTTAAAACCAACTCAAGCTTACGAGGAGAAAAAAACCAAACAACTCAAAGAACCAAAAATGCAGTTGACCTTGAACGAATTGTCAAACGCAAAGTGACTGCAAAAATACAAGGAAACATAAACTAAAAAAAGGAACAGAAAAAAAGATATTGAAAAATCATTGAGTCAACATGGACATCTGGCATTGGGTGAAGTTTTTAATTACCTCTTTACGCCATAGGCCATATTAAGCAAATTGTCCAGCCTGTAAAGAGAAGGAGGGTTCTGGGGTTAATGGTGGGCAGATGGTCGACTCACTCAATGGAACTAATGTTACGTCCCTGTAGGAACGGCATGGTCCTCCTCACTCAAGAACAAACAAACCCATCTATTGTTGGCCCATTACACTGAGGAGCCCCACCACAAAATGCTATCATCAGTTAATGAAGCTACTGTACCATCAGTATGGTCGGCGCTCGCTCGGTCTGCCACTGTGTTACTTCACAGGCTCCAGCATAGCCCTGCACTAGCTAATGCCAGAACAGAGTGTGACAGGCACAGTGACATTGCTGTAGATGTGGCTGTTTAATTGTCATACTAGACTACAGCAGTGGACTTGTCACAGATCAGTATTACAGTCACATACAGAGCACTATTGGCGGCAGGGCAGGATAGGGAAAGCATAGCCTGGCACTCGGCTATACTTGTATGCTAGGCTAGCCATAGTGCTACGCAATGGTAAATCATTGACTTGCATGTGGGTATCCATACAATTGGAAATTTAAAAGATGGAGGTTAATATAAAGTTATTTTCATAAACTATGGTCTTTAATTTGTGTTAACTCAATTGAGAGAACACCTGAGATGACAGGAAAAATGATCCAGAGTTCTGTCAGTGTAATGGTTTGGCATTTGAATGATGGTGAGCGAGAGAGGTGACAATGATTAGTATGTTTTCTATGAGGTGGACCAACAAAAGCACAGCGGAATGTTAAACTAGCCATGAAATTGTGAACGTTTGTCTTTGTGGTCTGGTGGAATGGCTGAGTGTTAAGTCAGAGGGTGTCCTTACTCTAAAAGGGTTTGTTTTTGGGAAGTGTTCTTGTTTTATAATAATTTAAATCCCTTTGAGCCATTGCAGTCAGCCAGGGTAAACAACAGTTTGTGTGCAAGTGTGTGTGTGTGGTTTAAGAACCCAGTGGGCTGTGTGTTTGTGTGTTGGTGAGCCGGGCTTCAGAAACCTGTGGGCTGTATGAAATGTTGGCCCTCTTGGATAGATGCAGCCTGCTCGGTGACTCAATGACCTTCATTCCTCACTCGGGTATGGCCTGTCTCATGTCTTATTAACTCCTCTGGCCTAATGGACAGGGGCCACGGCTTATTGAGCAACAGCTGGCCAGCGAAGCCTCAATCCTCTTGAAAACACTACAAACGCTCTGACTTTGACTCAACTATCAGGGTTGTTTCTCCTTGTCTCATTCAGTCAACAGGCATTTGCGTTCTTGCAACACAACTGCTGCATAGAATTTACCAAAACCTTCAAGTGAGCATTAAAATCTTATTGAAAACGTTATTGTTTTCGGGACACAAAATAATTCAGGTAACCATTCTAAAATTACACCGCTTCAAAGCGACATTATTATTTTCTAACTTGATATATACACAACTTCATTATTATTTGATTACAATTAAGAAAGCAATTAGCTTTGAAGGCTTGTAATAAATAACTTGTACAATAATAATCATCATAATACTATTTATATTGATCATCTTAAATTTAATTTAAATCGCATGTTACACATAACAGATTAGTCGTCTAATCAGGGAAAATTCAATACCAGCATGCCAGGTAATTGTTGTTAAGCATTTTATCAGGACTGAAGAGCTCTGTAATAACCTGTGTTTTAAAATATTATTTTAATACTGCCTCACAAGCATTCTCATATTGATGTTTTTAAAATGTAAATATTTTAGATTCATTTAAATGTTTAAAATGTGTAAATAATGTCATATTGTGATAAGTACTCGCATTGAAATCCCCACATTGAAGTCAGCTGAGTTAATTTACATAACGTCTTTACATTTTACATGAACATTTTTAATAACATTTTAGGTCTACTTATTATATGGGTTCAACATGTGTCTGCATTGCAGCACTTTTCTCGCTTAGCATTACCAAAAAGGCACAAAAGCAGCCCTAAAACACAGAAAGAAGTCGAGAAAAGGATATACAGAATCATTAAAGCAGTAATTAGCCCATTACGTGGGATGGGAACAAGCAGGCTGCTTTGTGGGTAAATGAGTCAATTGGAGAGGATGCTCAGAGGAGAGGCGCTCCAGGCCCGGAGCAGAAAGACATCTGCTGGCCGCCGGGCCGCTGGGCCACAACAAAACAACCTGCTGCTAACACACTCTCTCTCTCTCTCTCTTTCCCTCTCTCTCTCACACATGTACGAACGCACATTGATGTACGAACGCACATTGATGCACGCTCACCACGCAAACACTCCGCCAGCTTTTCACACACCCTCTCCAAGCTCGATATAAACAATGGGGCTTTTGTGCTTTCTCTCAATGCATGTTAATGGAGGAATGGGCGTTTTTGTCTTTCCTTTTTTGAAAGAAAATTCTTTTCAATTAAAATTGGCTCCTGCCCTGGATATAATAAGGCTAATTTGCTAATTAGTACCATTAGTTAACGACAGAGGATCGGAAACGAGCCGGGATCTAGGGCTCGGTGTATTGTGCTTGCGTCGATTATGTTTGCTGTCTTGGAGAGGGACCATACAAGCACATTATACATTTACTTATGTTACAGCAGGGCCACATGATTTAACTGCAGCAAAATTGTACTGTATTCGGTTTTCTTTTACTTGGATCTTACCTATAAGTGGCAGCAAAAAACTGTTATGAAAAACAAACAGGAAAATCAATTTCACAATCTTTAATGGATTTTATTTTTAGCACTAGGTTACATTTAATTTTGTTTCAGATGTATATTAGTTGATCCTTTTTGCATCACTATTTTTAGTTTGTTAAATTTACTTTTAACTTTGAAACATACCAATATTAGATATTTTAACTTTAATTTAAATGTCTCTTCAGGGGATCAACAGAACAAACAATAGACCAGGTTTGACTGAATACTGTGTTGTATTAGGGTGAAAAAAAGCATATTTATAACTTCTAAAGTGTAGAGGTTTTAGAGGAGGGCTTGGGAGCAGAGAGCAGGAGCACAGGGACACAGTGAGGAAGTGTCCTCTGGTTGTGAGTTGTGATGAGAGGCGACAGCTCTCCTGCAGAGCCTGTAAATTGGCTTGGCGTATCACAGACACACAGCCACGCTACATCGCTCAGGTGTCACACCAGGGAAGCCGCTCCAGAAGAAAAATACCTTCCAAGCTCTGACTTTGATGGAGAGTAAACAGCACGACTGGCTTAGTGTTATTGAAAGAGAGAGGAAACTGTATAAGCATATATTCTGTCTCCAATTCTGAAACATTCTTGCTGGATCGGATGATGGAAACAGGTTATTGTATGACATTATGCTCTGTCTTGTTTTTTTTGTAGCTGAGGTGAAAGGTAACATGACCTCAAGGAGTAAGTCGTAACCATCTGTAGGTGTCTTACACAACTTTTAAATAAGAGAAGGATTGCTTGTGTCTTTATTGGGTGACAAAAAATGGCCAGGTAGGATGCCATACATACAGTATGTTAGCCATATACTGTATATGATAAGTGGATGTTAACTGATAGCTTGTTTTGGAGATTACTGACATGGGCAAAAAACATTTTTCTAGAAATGACTGAAGACAACTTGAGGTACTTTAATTAAGTTGAAACAAGGTTAAAACCCAAATCCTTAAATTAATCTTTTGTTTTAATTTGCCTTTTGTTAATTGGATTTAAGACATTAGTCTCTCTTAAATAACTTCAGCTATTAATGCAGGGATTTATGCTGTATTTAATACAGTAGACTATGCTCGTAAGTCCGGAAAATGTCTATTTACACTGTCTATGCATTTAAAAAGAGTCAAACTACAAAAATGTACGACAACATTATGGGTCACTGCATCAATTTGACCATATGCAGCATTCGGGCTTTAAAGTCAGACAGACAATGAAGTGCATCTCTTTTGCTTGATAAACATTTACAGTAATAACAATCCAAATATATGTTTTTGCCCAAGCCTCACAGGGGATATTCTGGGAAGTGTTGGCATGATGGCAGCATGATGAAATGAGGGGAAATAACTAGTTGTGAACGACAGAACCCCACAGTCTCTTGTGAACAGTTCCTCTCTGATCTGGGTGGACCCACACAGAGCACTCACAGGGCCTGGTTTATTGACACCTGCACCAGATGCAGAGCTCACACCTGTTTTCAAAAGGGGGATATATTTGCCGAAATAAATGTTCACAGGAGAAAAATTGCATCATTGTTGATACACAGACGTGGCCGTGACTCATGCTCTCTGTGTAGGCGTTACATCCCCTGTTCGAACACTGTAAATTGCATTTGGTGCAAATGTTTTCCAAATCAGGCCTGCTGTTTTAGACGTGTTTCCTTGATTAAATGCATTTATGGTCACATAAACCAAGAATAATTGCTATTGAGTTTGAGACTGATGACATTAAATCTCTCATATCCACATATGAAATATCAATCCTGTTTGTCATTTAATGGTACAAACACACTTGTGTTTTTCAAATGTTAATCACACTATCAATCATACCACATTAGATGACATTAGATTTTTTTATGTTTGCTGACAAATACATATCACTTGCTTTCCATTATTCTTAATTAACCTGGAGATTCCCCACCTTTCGTGCAGATGGCCTTAGTGACCCCATTCTCATTCATAATGTCTGGAATAGAGCTGGGAAACGGGGAGCTGCTGGTTCTGGGAAGTGTATTTCCCACTCCAAGTTCCCATTAAAGGGCTCCTGGTTAATGTAAATGTTTTCTCAATAGCATAATGTTTAGCTACTGCTTGCCGTTATTGCTGCCCATAAGAACATTTTACACTCTGTGAATGTTTGCTATCAAAATGCACCTAAACTTCTCACCTTGTGTTTTTACGTATACAAGCTTGGACCTTTTACTTTTTATCAAAGAACTAGATATTTTCTAATATTTTTCTACCTTTTTTAAAAGGGCTCCAACATTGTTAATGGAGAGAATGAATGAGACTTCTACTACTACCGGAATCAGGGGTACCCAAAATCTCAACAATCAGCGAGTCTATGACAAATTTTAGCTGCTCATATTTGGATGTCAAGCAGGACTGTGAAGCCAGTCACAGAATTTTGGTGGAGTTAGCAAAAGCATATCAGAAGACCTTACACTGGGTCACTTCCCGAGGTTGGGAAACTCTGCATTAACTACGCACCATTAAAATCATATACCCAATATAAATCTTCATGCTGGGACACTACCTGAACCTTCCCCACCCTATGCCGTCTCTTCTCTGCCCCACGTCCTCCTCCATGACCATCTCCATGCCCCGCCCCAGCACTCACCTGAACCTCTGAGCCTGGTGGTGGAGGGGTCCTGGGTATCGGCGATTGGGGGACTGGTAGAGTTGTGACAGAAGGGCTTGGCTGGTCTTCTGGCTGGGGTTGTTGGCGAACTTGACCGTGATGGGCTCGGCGGCACCTGATGGCTTCTGTCCATTCAGGCCCTTGATGGCCTCCTCAGCCTCTATCCTCTTATCAAAGCGGATGAAGCCCACACCTCGGGAGCCACCTGCGGGGCCAGCAGATCACAAACAAACACGGGCCCCTTTTACTTTACAGGGTTTAGACAGAACATTTGTGGTCCGTACATTAGTACTACGTGTTTGGCAAATGTTTGTTTTCCCACTCCAACAATGTTAAACACGATTTGCCCAAGTCTTTATACCTTTGCACTCTTTAAAAAAAAACAAATGAACAATTCCATGTCTGTATTTTAATTTACAGGAATTAACAGGTGACAGAGTATTTCAGTGTAAAAAACAAAGTCATAACTAAACACATACAAGGTGATGCATAAAGGACAGCTTTATTAAATAATAGTGCTAAAACTAGAATGTTTTCTATCAATTTAAGATTGTTTTCTATTATGTTTCAATGAAACAGCATTTCTACATTTATAACTAAAAGCACAAAGACCAATTTAGTCACTAGGATGTGTGAAAACTGCTTTTTTAACACAAGAATTTACAGTAGGTTTGGAGAAAGACAAGTAGTATAATTGTAACACACACACACCTGCCGTAGACTGAGCATATAGGGCTGTATAGTAGCATTGGCCCCGAGTCTGTTTAAAGCCACACAGTCCATTCTTCCTTCACATTAGCTCCAGTCACAGTCAACCATACACACACACTCTTCATGCATTGTTCTCAGTGACATTTGAGCCGTTTCCTTGGAGATATTTTTTGACTGCCACCTGAGAGGAACATTTAGAGACGTGCTTCCTGGGAGGTCCTTTATTGGTGTCTGTGAATGCTCTGTGTGCATATACTGACTGTATGTATGTATGTATATGTGTATATATATATATATATATGTGTGTGTGTGTGTGTGTACACATGCAGTGGTATCTATTAATGGATGCTGTGCCTTGTTTTAATGAGGCTGCCTAGAGGGCCCAGAGGTTGCTCGTTCAGTGACAGCAGCACTCTGCCAAAAAGACTATTTACATAATACTGTGTGTGCACACAAGAATGTCTGTGTGACTGAGACTGAATAAAAGAGCGGCAGTGAGAATTTTGTGTTTGAGCATCATTGTGTGCAGTTTCTTTCTCACACATAAAAACCCGCCTTATTGTTATTCCACATTTTTGTACATGCCATCCCTCTCCCCATCTCCTTTTTATACTTCCTGGTGGCTTGTCTCAAGGAACTCGCTTCACTGAATTCTTATTCAGAGAAGCACCTTGACCATCTCTCCACCCCTTTTGTTCTCTTTTTCTCTCCAGGACACAGGCAGCACAAGGTTATTTACTTTCCAGCCAAGCTACAAAATAAAAAAACACTCTTTGAAATACAATCATTGATGAAAAAATTAAATAAATAAATCAAAATGAAAGTCAGATTTCAGAAATACATTTTTCAGTACAAACACTGTAGTTTTAACCTTTCTCTTTAGATAGAGGGACTAAATGGCTCATTTGGACTTTCTCTGCAATTTTGAAAACGATGACCATTATGTTTTGTTAGGTGTGTAATCAACAAGGTTCCGACTTCAACTCAGACACAAAGGAACAATCTTACTTCCCAGGCTTAACTGACCGCACACACACACACCTAAACCACAAGCATTTCCCTCCCGCCTGTTCAAAGATCTCATTAACTCCTATTCAGTGTAAATTATTCTGTTTTATTCATATTTTTTACCTTTCTGGCTCCCTCTCCCCTGACAGGTTTTTTTTACAATTTCCTCTTCCTTAGTTCCTCTTGTGCCAACTGTGTACCTGTACATTTTAATTAGCTTGTCAGAAGCAGAAACTATTCTAATGGGATCTACGCAGTGCAAGCAACAACTACTGCTGTTCCTGAAGCTTTCTTCACTTATTACCGTTGTTGTCATGCATGTGCTGTATGTGAGGTAAAATAGGGGTCACTGCTGTGTCGTTGGGGAAAGCTGTTTTCGAACTTTAGTCCTTTAATGTGAGTGGTAACAGACTTTTTAGACTGGAAAATTTGCTAAGTTTTAAAACATATCCAACACCATGCTTCACCTTGATAATTGGAATCTGCCCAATTTCACAGCAGCCTTCTGCGGTAAGGCACTTAGCAACTCCAAGAGCCTTGCTCAAGGGCACCTCAGCAGTAGTCAAGGAAGAGGAGAGCATTGCTCCACTGAGACGAGAGACGGGAAGAGAGGACTGTATTCGTCCTTTAATCCTCACACTTGTTTGGCCTTGAGCTGCTCCTAAGCTGGATCTGGCTGGAGGGCTCCTAGACAAATGCTTGGAATACTGATGAGGTCACGGCTCAAACACACACATGCATAAATACACAAACACACACACACGCACACACAAGCACATACTTAAGTGATGACTTGTAAAGGTGCTACTGAGAATGAAGTGTGAAAAGACAAGTAGAGATGTCCATGATCATTTGCAACTTGCAGAGTGTGTGTGTGTGTGTATGTGAGAGATAAAAAATTTCTGTGTGTGTACTTTTGTTTGTCTAAGTGTGCACCAGCTACTCTTGTCCTTGAGTTTGCACAATAGCATTGTAAGGAGGTGTGCGAGGTGAGGTCGCAGTTGACCTCATCACACATAATTTTGCCTAACAGTGTGTGTGTGCGCACGCAAGAGTGTGATCATCTTCTTTTGGTGTCTACACAGTAGTGTGTCCAGTGCAACCTACAGCAGTCAGGTTATATAGCACAATAAATTTGATTACGAATTCAAATTTGGATTAGTAGTAAGCGACTGCCAAGAACGGTAACAAGTTCAGGTAGTAAAATAGAAGGGATGTTTTTGGGCTCGGACGCAGGAGAATGTCGTAGGCCCTCGGTCACAGTTCAAAGTTGTCCTGCTTTACTGTGTTCAGTATCACTAGAGAGGAGGAATGGACCAATGTGCAGGAACTATATCTAATGGTGGTTTGAAATGTAACCCAGATATAGGTGTACAAAGTTTGTGACAATGTACATTTCTGCTGATTTTATCTGACAATCTACAGTTTTTTTATCCTTGTGTTTCGCTTTGCATACCTTGCTTGGTTTTCTTTACTACCCTGTAAAAACATGTCTCAAATGCTATACAAAAAATTACTCTTCTGCTTATTATTTCTGCCATGTAGAGGTAGAGACAAGCTCTTTGCTGTATATCAGTGGAATAAACAAAATTGTGATTAAAAATGCATTTGACTTGATTTTCAACTTAATTCCTCACATTGCTACTAATGCTAAATGTATCTGTATATCATGGCAACGGGCATCACATTAGTGTATCAAACACTCCATAACTGTAGTTATGTTTAGTGTGTTCTGAAGTTGTCACATCAAATCGAATCAATTATATAATCTAAATTGCCTGGAAGACAAAGCTGGATTGTATATTGACTTTACTTTTATTTTTGTTTGTTAAACTATAAGGTTGGCACAGATTTTTTTTTCTTATCAACAAATCCCATGATCCCAGCATTGACTCCCAGTACTGTCTCAATAATAATGAGAGAGTATGACTTTAAGGACGACTCATAAATATACAGTTAAATATTTTAAAAGGTTAAGTAACTTCCTAAAACAGCTGGAAACTGTTGTTTTTACCAAATGTTACTTAAATGCAACTAAATAGTGCATTTGTTGGGCACTATTTTCAGTTGTGGATAAATACACGTTTGGTGAGCTAAGGAATATTTACAGCAGCAGGTAGGTGTATGTGGGGTTGACTCAAAATAGACTACAGAGCCCATTTTCATGGTAATGAAGGAACGTGTCACCCAGAGTAACAGTGTGTCTCATTGTTGTATTTTTAATATTTGGACAACAATGGGAGGTTTGTGACATAGAGGAACAAGCTATTTCAGGATTTGGCAACACTTGTCAGGATCAGTGAAATGTTGGTTTTGTTGTTTTCATGGGATTTCTTCAAAATAAGGAAAATGTTAAATATCACCAGCCTTATCCATAAATATTATCCAGGTATTAATCTAAGAGAAAAACTGCTTACAGATGAATCTAATGAAAAATCTGCTCCATGACTCCACACCACACTCAAAGTCTATGCAGTTATTTATTTATTACCACTCTGTCATGCCATATTAACATCGTAAACCTTGTTTATTTTTCTCCTGTTAAACATTCTAACAAAAACTTGCAAACTATGAAACAAGCTGCCAGTGTTGGAAGTCCAACCTAATGACTGTCCTTTCAACCAGCCCCAGAGGCCTAGGCTACTTATCAACTGCCAGCCAGCCATACAGGCAACATTAGAGCACAATGTACTTACTAAGGTACAGCAATCCGTCTTTCTCACTCTCTCTCTCTCTCCTCCTCACTCTTTTTCTGCTCTCCCTCTCCTCCACAGTAATCAGCAGAGGCTTATGTAACTCTCTCTACCTGTGCTTATCTCTCTTTAACACACACCGACAGGCACATTGGCTGCCTTACTAATAACACGCTACCTCAATCTAGGGAGGGGGAAACAGATGGAGAGAGGTTGGAAAAGTGAATGGTGGGGGTGGGGTGGGCACGGGCAAGGCAGGAATGAAAAGGAGAAAAGGGAAAGAGTGGGAATGAGGAGTAAGGAAGGAAAGGACAAAAGGAGAGAAGGTGAGAGAGGACAATGTTAGGAGGTGACAGTAAAAGGATGTTGATGAAAGGAAACCATGCTATTCTTGCTTACTCCTGCCCAAACAAAGCTGCTCTTTCTCTAAAATCCGCTATCATTTCCCCAAACACTGACTGACTGACAGGAGAAATGACTGCTCCTCTGAGAGGCCAGAGAAGAGGAGAGTGGTGAGAAACCCGGCTGCTGGGTAATGAAACACACACACACTTTCTTTTCAGTTTCATGCATCTAGTGCACTTTATGCTTGTAAGCAGGCCCATACAGTCACTCAGCTAGACACATGCACAGATGCACGCACACATAAGCAAAATCTTAAAGTGTTTTCAGGTACTCTGCCGCTCCATCTCCCATCCTTTTTATCTTTTTACTTGACGAGCCATATTGTGCCAACTGTATCAAATGATTATACTTGCCTTTCCAAAAGATTTATACTATGGCAGAGGCAGAAAGAAACCCTCTTCATGCTGTCTTCTAATTATGTGGAGGAAAAAAAAAATGCAATGTCCTTGTTTTAAGTAACATTAGTGTGCACGGGTACAGATGGTGTTTGAAAAAGCAGTGAGAGGAGAGACGAAGAGACTTTGAAGAGTGGAGGTGCCCTGTGCTTTAGCCTCTGTCAGAATAGAGCTTCAACCATCTGTCTAATGTGTGTGTGCGCAAGTATCAATGTGCATATTTGGATGTGGTTGTGTGTGCATGTGTGTCGGCTACCACAGAGACAGTATGTGCTCTAAAGATTACATGGGGGGAAAAGAAAACTAAAGGCAGAGAGATGGGAGATGATAGTACAGGTCAAGGCTGAAGTCATCCCACCTAGAGTGTGCACCTCTCTGCTCGTATTACCTTCTGTTCTGTTCTCTACTGGACAGGCAGAGATTCAGGGGATTCAGTGTGGTGTCAGTCTGAAGGGGAACATCCATTATTCAAGTCAAGAGAGGAGAGAACATACAAAGTGCACAGAGGAAGGGTAACTCCTTTGGAAAAAAAAATGCAAACATGAGTGGTCTGAATACAAGAAGAAACCAAAAACCCAAAGCCATGCAGGTTTGTGACAAGACTTCTAGGGCTCCATTTTCATGGAATTGGAAAGACTAGCACAAGCGGCACTACGAAGTGGCATTTCCCTGACCTTGGAATTCTTGTTGTTTTGGTATTTTTGTACCCAGTACAACAGGCATAGCACAAAGGTGGAAGGAGAGGCAAAGAGAAGACGTGGGTTACATGCAGATGAGGCAGCACAGCAATATGTCTTTGGTGAAAACCGTCTTTGATGGTGCACTGAGAGTATAGGAATTGACCTGTTTTTAATGCTACATCACACACATGCCTTCTGAGATGATAAGTTTAGTGATTTCAAGAGCAAACTAAATGCTTGAAAAAGATGTGCAGCTACAGACTAAGACTAAATAACATATATAAACTTTTCTAATTACAATCAGTCTGTACTGCAGATCATTGAATTTATTTTACCACTATCTATGACCCACATTGCTTTTAGACAGTATGAAAGCTTTCCCCTCAGTTCATTAAAACATTACAGCTATCTCAAAGCAGCAGGACAAATATGGGTGTCCAATCTGCAGCTTCTAATTTGGGAAAAAAAGCCACACCAGGCGCAGTCTTGTGATTGTGGTGTGCCAAAATGCACGACAATGTATACTGTTTATACTTGAGTAAATCATGTGTATCAAACACCGGGCTTCTGCAGAATATTGTCACAAATGTCTATGCACATGAAATGGGTCACTTCCTACGGACACTTTTGACTCTCTCCAATCTGTCCCTGTCTCTCTTTCTCTCCTTGTGTAAAAATACCAAATAACAAGGGACAACAGCTTTCTGGCTAAAGTGCTGTTTCAGTTATAACGCAAATAGCTTTGGTTAAATTTCACAAGGGTGAGTCACAAAGCACAAAGTAATCTTCAGACAATTTTGGCAGCAGTGCCATTATTGTTACATGTAAACATAATCAAATATTTTATAGCCCCATACAGAGTCAGTAATTGCACAATGAGTCCAAATAAAAATGTACAACGTTATGCACACCAAACACGACATGACGGGACTTTCAATACCTCCATCAACATAAACTGAACTTGAAAGTCACATCATGTTCTTCTGGCCGCATATTTGTAATGCTGCATGTTTGTGCATTGAACTTCACAAACAATGTCATGTTTTTTGTCTCGGAGGAGCAAGTCTGAGATTTATTTTCTGAAAGCTCCAATATACAGAATACAACTTGGCAGTCAATAATAAACTATCTGCAAAGCTTTGAGCATGGATGCCTCATGTCAGCAGGATATCAAGGTACCTATAATTGAATGCTATTTTGATCAGGAACAACTTGCCTATCATACAACTGTGGTTCAATGCCAGATAATTATTCATTCAGTGTGCAAAATGCGCTCGTTATTAATAACACTGGCAATCACCATCTTGAGTTGTGTGATGCCATGAATGCTTGCGACTTGTTACCATGGGAATCGCTCCCATTGCTACCTTCCATCCCACATGAAGGAAACTCGGCATCAGCCTTTTCACAGCCAGCCCTTACACACACTGAGCAGGAATTTAGTTTCACATCAGAGCCAGTGTTTGCAGAAGCCAAGTATGTGGATCGATTGTATTTGCAGTCATTGATCAGGTAATAACTTAAGGTAAGCATTGACCCCTGCTTGCGTACAGGTCCGGTATGAAGAACTACGAATGGCCAACTATTGATCCAATGCTGTCTCTGATATTATATCTGTTTCAAATTGAGGGTAAACCAGCACAAGATCATGGCCTGGCTGCCTTCCCTGAAGGTTAAAAAGAAAGGAAGGAAGGGGAATCCATTCAGAAGGAATCGATAGACAGATGAAGGGAGAGTGGAGGGTGAGGGGATAGAGGAAGAGAGGGAGCGATATCCTTGTTGATGTTGTGCTCGCTCTCTGAATCTCTGGGGCAATTTGGCAGTTGTGGTAGATTTAGTTTCAGCTGCCTCTGACTGTGAATGATGCTAACAGTGATGCTTTTAAAGTTCTTTCTTGTCTTTATGAACAGAAGAGTGACTGCCGGGTGCATCCTATTGATGAGGAGGTCATTTAGAGAACAGACTTGATGTTTCCAATTTAGCAAAGCAGGAGCTGGGGATCATCAGCCCATCTGCCAGTGGTCACTGGAGTACAGCCGTTACTTCAACAACTTTATGTAGCATTGCTGTTTCTATGGATGTCTGTCTGTGCATCACTCTTCTCTACAGCCTACTCCCTGTCTGTGGACAATGTTTGGGTGTGTCTCAAATCAGTCCCTTGTTCAGTTGAGACGGTGAATCACTGAGGGAATTGGATTTCAGACGCTGATTGGGTCCCTAATTCAATAAATACGGGCACTCTGGTGAGTCACTGATGACCTGCAACACGACTTCAAGGCACCACATGATAATGACGTCATATCAACAACATACAGTATGTCCCTCAAGTGAAGAAGACGCAAGTTTTTAAAAGACATAAAAAATGAACTGCACAAACTGTTTAACGTAGCTGCAACAATAATTATATTTTCTTCTTCTCAAGTGACTTTTCTGTGGTGTCACCAGAACAATACTGGTATTAAGACATCCTGAGACTGACTAACTGGACAGTGCACCACTTTCTGGACCACATATCAGTCTGACACACACCACAAAGACTGTCTGTCTCCCTCTTTCTCTATCTTTCTCTGCCTCTTCGTTCTTGTTCTGTACTTACATTTTTGGCAGTCACAGGAGAGTTTTAATTTGCAGCCCATTTCTCTCTTAATAGCAGCGAGTGTGTGGGTGTGTGTGTATCTCTTGTGTGCGTATGCCTGTACAGTAACTGAGGAAAGAAAAAGATGAGTCAATGATGCCAGCATACTACTCTCTGGGCCCTTCTAAAATTCTCCATGTTTTTAATCACGAGCAACTCTAACATCTAATTGATCATTAACATTTCTCCTGCTGATCCTTATACCTCTGGGGACACCAAACATTTCTCTCTCACATTATTATCAATTATGTCTGTGTGCATATGTGTGAATTTTTGTGTGTTACAGTTTTAAAGCAGGTACAATAGGCAGGGTGGTAGTCAAGAAAACAATTAGTTGAGGGTGTTAGCAGGGTTACAGTGTTTTAAATGGCTCCTGCTCTATGTATAAAGAGTGAACTGACCAGTGACAAATCCACCGTGTACTTGCTACAACAGAAAAACTGAATGTCTGGTGATGATGGCTGTAGTTCAAAAATTATAATTTTGCTTAAAATGTTTCTCTTAGCTTGGAGCACTAATAGCAGATTTTACAGTTCACAGTGTGAACTAGCAATTTCCTAATCCAAGTCCAGGCTTATTTAATTCCTTTATTGTTAACTAGCTTTAACTGGCTTTGCTGTGCCCACAGCTTGTCTTAACAACATGTTGGCTATCTAGATTTAATGATTCTTCCTTGTTTTAATACTTTTGTTGATGGGGAAAGAGTTGTCAGACTTGAACACGAAACAGCTAGCTGCTACGTACATAACAAATACATTGCAGTATTGGAATGTAACTGTGCTTTGGCTGGACATCAGAGTGTATTGGATCTGAATGTGTGAATATTAAACCTTTGAGGGTCAACTTTAAATCACTGGGTGTGGAAGGAAAGATTAAATTAAACTCCATACATTTTTGTCAATTGAGCATTTTCCTTTGATCTGGGTGTAGAAATGAAGCGCTACGGCACCTTATCTGGACATGCTTGTCAGAATGCTCCACTTTAAAACTGACCTTGTCCCAGTCAAGATGGGGCACATGGTGAACGCATCAAAACCTTGCTTACCCTTACCTGTGCTGAGATTTGTTTTATTCGTGGCGTTTTATTGTGGCTTGAGCTGGGAAGCTTAAAAACCAGACATGTGCATGTGGCTGTGGTCTTGCTGCGCGTCGTGTTGCTTTACAGAAAGTCCTCTGGCTGTACGTAGCATGGTGATATGACTGTTGGTAAAAA
The DNA here is from genome assembly GCA_036023855.1 of Gadopsis marmoratus. Classification (NCBI taxonomy): domain Eukaryota; kingdom Metazoa; phylum Chordata; class Actinopteri; order Centrarchiformes; family Percichthyidae; genus Gadopsis; species Gadopsis marmoratus. The sequence continues at coordinate 30,469 of JAVQJF010100061.1, read as the reverse complement.
GAGATAGGCAGGAGACTTCATCTAAGTGTCTGCTGGTGTTATGGTTTTGGTTGTTTTCCCTTTTGTGTTTCCTTTCCCTCATGTGTCTCCTGTGTGGGAGTGACGTGGCTGAGCTTCTCCTGACACACCTGGCTGTGACCTAATTACACACACCTGCCTTCCTTCAGCTTCATCAGCCTGCAGTATAGCTACGCTGGCTCTTCAGTCACTCAGGTAGTTTGCGTTCTGGGCCGATCTCCAGTGATTACTCTTGCTTGTTTGTCTCAGCTCCTGTGTGATTTGTGCCACAGTTATTCGTGTTCTCTTGTCTCCAGTGTTTCCTGGATTATTCCTGCCTGCGTGCATCTATTTGTCTGTCGTGTCCTTCCTCCCTCTCCCTCCACCCAGACCAGCAGCGTCACGTCACCCAGTCCTGTCAGCGGCCTGTTCTCCATCCCTCCCTGCTCCGTCCATTACCTTCCTTGTGCCTTGCCTTAAATTAACCTTTTTATTGTTGCATACCTGTGCCTCTGTCTGCGCTTGGGTCCACTACTACAGACATTACAACAGTTGATGAGGATAGAAATGGCCCTATCTTTTTTCCCACCTTTCCATTCCGCTGCCCCCCTCCCAACTCTCCCTTCGCTTCCTCCCTCTTCTCATTTCCTCTCCTTCCCACGTCTCTGCTCCTCTATGACCTCTGTTACTTGTTTTTCTTTCCATTTTTACTGCCTTCTCCCCCCCTTCTCTGCACTCCCCCAGTTCTCCATTTCTCCTCTCCTTTGTTTTCCTTTCCTCTGCTTTCCCCTCTCCTCTCACCCTCTCTCCTCGTCTTCTCAGTGTGTACAGACAGGCGTGCACTTCACCGCCAGCAGTGATTTATTCTGCTTAGGCAAATGAGTGTAGCTTACAGCATGCTGCTCCCTTTCTGCTCGGTACACATTGCACATAACGCTGGAGCAGGTTGCAGCCTGTAGGCGCACACACAACCCCTGAAATGGATCTAAGAGTCACGCTGGAGGGGGTCTCCTGCAATACAATGGGCTGATGTGATTCATTCCTGCGTTTTGGATGTAGTGGAATGTGCAATTGAGCATGTACTGTATATTACACAGTTTGTGCCTCTCATGTAATCACTGTTTGCGCCCTCGGTCAGAAAAATGGCCTTTGAGGTCACTCACTCACTAGGCAATGCTTGGTGGACTGATACTGGTGGATATTAATAAGAATATCTTTCTGATGCTGGTATTTATATGAAGATACTGGGAACGCATATAAAATCACATATGATATCTAATTGCCATTCAATGCCATGAACAGTGTTCCACTGATTTGCATTGTTAAAATACTTCTGCTTTCCTTTACTGTATCACTATGTATTAATGCACACACAGCAAATATTTTCAGTAATTTTTACTACTAATACTTTTCATGCTCATTATGTCGTTTACTTACTACTTTTAAGGTGAAAGGAGGAAGGTATACCATTCCTCTGTAGAATCAACACATTTTGTGTGAATATCGCTGACACGTGGTGCTACAATAAACTGGAGACAAACCTCACTGTTGCACTTGAGTTTACCATTTTACAGTTTCAACAGAGGCGAGCGCAGAGAAATATGTCACTTCCAGCTGCCATTTTACTTGGCTGAAGAAAATGTGTTTCTACTTGAGCAATGGGTAAAAAAAAACATCTTCTGTATGCAGCACATAGAGTATTTATCCAAAGGGAGAATTTATGGATTCTGGAAATATTTTCAAAAACAAGTGGCAAGTGGTTTTATTTATCCTCATGAAAAGCAGTTACTTATCTGTGATTCTAATGTAATTACTGAAGCAAAAATCTCAAATTTAACACTTGTTATGACTTAAGAAGCACAAACTGGGCCTAATATTACAAATGTCTATATATCAAAAATTCACATGGCCTCACAACACACGCAAAAGACACAAACTTAACAAACCATAACTGTTTACAAATGTGAAAATAATCCGTGCAAGTGATCTCATGAATGACTGGAAGATATTTCCATTCAACAGAATCAGGGACACACAGTCTATCAATGTATACATACAGTATGTGTGTGCGCCCTTAGTGTCTGGCTGTTCATGTGTGTCTGTGTGAAAGTGCAAAGAGAGAGGAGGTGCTGCCCCATGGATACCTGTGACCTGGTCGACGAGGATGCGGGAGGTGATGATGCGTCCGTATTGGGAGAAGAGCTGCTCCAGCTCCTTCTGGGTCATAGTCTTGGGGAGGCCGCTCACATACAGGTTGGCGTCACGGATGGAGGCTGAGCTGGGTCGTGCATATGACACCTGTGAGAAAACACACGCAAGTCTTAGGGCTTGTCTAAATAAATTGGGGCTTCAGTAATTTATTACTCATTAACATCCTGGGGGTTTAAATCTAAACAAGATTAAAGGGTGAGAGGTATAGGGATTGTGTGTTGTTTTTGGATGGGCAAGGGAGTGGGTCTTTGGATCAACAGAGAGGAAAATGTGACTGTATTTTCTTAGCACACCTTGCCGTGGGGATTATCATTGTCAAGAAAGGATTTAGCTGCTTAGAACACTGGAAAGATAACACTTGAGTCATTTGCTGTGGGAGTCAGAGGGAACTTTGTTCCCTTGAGTAGAAACCACAGGTGTTTTACTTTGAAAGGACTGCTCAGGTAGCCAGGAAGACAAGATTAATAGTATTAGGACTTTGATCAAAAAGTGTTTTCATTCACCCACTTGATTTCAAGCACTATTCTGAGTTAAATGTGAATGAATTAAAAAGGTAAGAGTTAATATGTTCTACGTCTATTTAATTAATACATTAGACATGAGCCTAATGGTAAGTAACCAAAAGCCTTTAAGCTTTTCACCAAGTGTCATTTAGCTACGCGAACCCTGAAGAGTGGATTTCACTGTTTAGTTTTATTAAGCAGTTATGCAGTATGTGTAAACCTTTAACATACTCTCTGCCTGCGTTTTTCAAAGATTAGAATTAGGAGTAAACCATTTGCCATTGCATCCCTTTTCTTACAAACAGTCTGCTTTAAAAGCACATGCAACCATACACTCTTGACAAAAACGCCCATAAAATCCATTAGATTCTTGCCCCTGCAACACTCTCCTGGACAGCAATCTCACAGAGGGAATAAAAAGACTTCCTCATGTTACCACTCACCCACACAATTTCACTCTGTTCCTCATTGTCACTCGCTGCTCCTCCTCCTCGTTTCCACACACATACAGAAACACTTATCCATAAGCACGTGTCTATAGACATATATGCGCGCACACACACACACACACACACACACACACACACACACACACACACACACACGCGAACACAAAGCTTTCAGTGCTATTTTCCAGTCATTCACATTCTTCTACCTAGTATATACTGTGTATGAATGTCATCTCTAATGGTGCAAATGGAAAGAACTGAATAACTGCATATACTGCGCTGTGCAGCTTGCAACAGTAGCTCTCCACCAGTGGACTTTCACTTGTCAAACGTTGTCCCCAACATCCTCATGTGTGTAGGCCCAATTTTGCTCCAGCAAAAGTTGCGTAAATCCCATTACTACTGCTGCTGACTGGAGCAGCTTTCCCTTGCAGTACTTTCATTACCTCTGACATGTGGAGACATAAGCCATCAAATAAGGTTAAAGTCAGGCAAATATGGTGGATATGCAGTCATATCCTTGAGCAACAGCATGGAAATCCTGCTGAACTCTAATGGTGGGACAATGGGATTGAGAACAGCTGGCTTTCCCCATGTCTCACTTTTCTTTCACACATCTTCCTCTTTGGCCTCTCTGCTCAGCCCCTCTCTCTTCCTCTTCCTCTCTGCATGCCTCTCCTTTTCGCTGCCTGGATCTTTTCCTTCTGCTTCCTTCATACATGCTGCCACACTAAACCTTTCTCTCGCTTCCAGATTCTGCCTCTTTTTGCTCCTCTTTTCTTCTCCGTGCAGCTCTCCCTCATTTTCTCTCCTTGTCAGCCAACTCCAGATGTCTAATCCATCAACACCTCCTCAAGCTGTAAGCGGTATAGTGTGGTGTGGTGCATGTGTTCGCGCGCAGAAAACTTAGAGAAAGTGTGTGTGATTTTGTGCATGCGTGTCACTGTGAGCTCCTCTCACCTTTGGCATGCTACTTCCCCTCACGCCTCAGTAGGGAAGCAGCATCACAGCTGCCGTTGACAAAATCTGAGGTGTCATGGTGGAGGAAACCGCAGCAGCAAAACCAAGTCAAAGAAACATCGCCCGAGAGCGTGTGAATCTCTCGGCCAAGCGTATCCTCACAAGTGTAGTGGCAGAGAGTGGGAAGGGTGTGACATGAAAGAGCGCCAAACTTAATTTTAGAATTACCGTGCTGCCTTTTAATTTACCTTGTTACCTTGAGGGTGTTTCAGTCTGTTGTGAAGAGAGAAAGCAAGGAAAGAGGGTAGCAGGAGGGAGGCAATGAAGTGTGAAACAGTGATAGCGCCAGACAGAGATGTAGAGTTGTCTTCTGTCATTACGAATGCGGCCTTTATCTCAGGAACAACTTGAGTCAACCTCTTGTGTCATGAGTGCGAGAGTGAAAATCTGTGAACTGCTACCCTCAATAAAGGACCTCATGAAATGTCCACGCTACATAACTGACCTTTTCCAATCTTCATATTTAAAATGCCTGTTTTCATTTAAGTCTCCATGTCGACTGACTTGTTTTGTATTGAATTGCTTGTACTAAGTGCAGTGCTCCTGTAATGCACACCCAGTCTTTATCTTTTGGCTCATCCAAACACTTGTAAGCGTTGCTCAGTGACAGCCCGTTATTCACAATGACTGAATCAAACATATGGACAACCACACACAGAAATACAAACACTGATCCACCCATCATACTGTAAGCATATCCAACCACCACAGTTCCCACCTCAAACAACACATGCAGAAAACACATCACATCTTATTCTCTATCTATTCTTTTTCTGGGGCATAAATTAGACACGACCGGGATGCTGTGCTGAACCAAGGCCAGACAAGGCAGCATACATTGTCTGGGGAATGGAGGGATTCTCGCAGGGATTCCCCATTTACAACTACAGGCTAATCCCATGATATTAGATCAGATTAGATCGGATTAGATCAGATGACAGAAAGCTAGAATCCAGGGATTACCACAGAGCAACAGATTACTGTCCAGCTTTAAAAGCAACAACATATCAGCAGGGTATTAGAGAAGAGTAAACAAGATCGAGGGAAGATTGAGATGTTGATGTTAAACATATGCAAAAACATCTGCTTGCAAGGTAAAATTTTTAGTCTTCAAAATATATTTGGAGGAAAGATAGTGCAGTGTTGGCATTGGTTTATCTGCTTTACCTTTGTGACAACCAGCAGACCTGCACATTAGTCATGCCATTAAAATGCAATAACCGATCCCTCAGTGATTTTGGGAAACATGCGATGATGGACGATATATAATTTCACCTTTACATTTTGACATTTAGAAAGTAATTAGCATATCATCCATAGTCAAAAGCCTTTTAATGTGCCTCCTTGATTTAGTTGGTCTTTTTATTTCGGAGGCTCATGCATGTTAATCCCATCTGGCCCCCAGCTCATTCACCAACAGCATCACTATCTAAAAAGGGCTTTGAGAAAGAATAAAAGCAGCCGTATAATTTTAGTTTCGCATGACCTCCGCAACTTGAATCATTTTTAATTTTAGTCATTATAATTTAGCAATTCATTTTTAGATTTTGCAATAATGTCTTTCAAATATCTAGTTGTCCATGAAAGATACTGTGTACTTGTAATGGAAACAATTATGGTGTGTTATAATTAGACTTGTTCAGACGTGCATGGTGTCAGTTACCTTGATCGTTTTGGTCTGAAGTCTAAGTCCATTTAATGTGTTGATGGCTTTCTCTGCGTCCTTTGGATCGATGTAGTTGACAAAGCCATAGCCCAGACTCTGTCCTGAAATGCCAGAAAGAGGGAAAGAAAAAAGCTTTTAAAATTGTATTTCAATTCAGTTATTTAGTTTCTTCAGTTTGCTCACTAACAAGAAGGCATCTTAATTTATACTCATCATTCATACTTAGATTTGAGTGGAGACAGAGATACCCTTCATTATTATTATATTAATAATTCTACTCTTTCTTCCATACTTGGAATCTTGTATTACGTTTTTGAAATTGTTGATAGTCTATGGGAAAAAACTGAAGTTACATTTAGACTACTCAGTAATTGATTCGTTGATCAGAGTTTGATCCCTAGTAACTTTGTCCCTCCCAAAACTGAAAATGATACCTAGACCTTCCTTCCATCCATAGACACCCTCTTGGATAGCATACATGTTTTCCTGGAAAATCCTTTACAACATCTCTTCATCACTTCTGACAAGATCACAGTGACTCCTGCCTGGAGCGCAAAGAGTCTTGGTGTGACTTTTGTCAACCGTGTGTCATGTGAATCCCGTTCTGCTGCCACAACCATATATATTTGTACTATACAACATGCAATGAACGAGACAGCCCCTTTCCAGGTCCTTGTACCCTTTAAGGGACTATTTTCACTACTCAATTCAATTAATATTTAAAAAGATCAGCAAATGGCCATTCAAGATAAGATAATTCTGGTCAGAAATATTCCATTTAACAGGTAAAAAGAACCTCTACCTGATATTTCATGTCATGATAATAATCTTATTGAATAAAGAATGTGTTTAGACTCAGATCCTTGCACTCCTCATTATCGGTTGCTTGTTATATTGGTGATTTTGGAGCTCGAAGGAATTTATTCTGCTGCTGCATTTATTTTAAGTTGCTCCAAGATAGAGGTGTCAACGACTGCATGTCTAGAAGATGTCACACATTAAACTCAAATTCTCCCTGAAATGCCCCAGCAAATAAAGTATCACAGAAGGTACAAACAACATATTTGTTTGTCTTTGCAGCTGTGCAAAAAGAGAGAAAAAAATACCACCCCCATTTCCCTCTAAGCTCAAAGTGTCTTAGATAGCAGACTCCCTTTGAGTTTGAAGCAGGCCTGACATCTCCCAGTGTTTCCCCGCCAGATCAAGCCTTTCAACAGGCGCTGGGCTTTAAGCGGATGCCTCCAGCCATCAGGGCCTTCAGTCGGCTAGATTTTAACAAACAGCCCCTCTTCACTAACACCACACACAAGCACAAAGAATCCCAGTCAATTTTAAAAGGAGCGGCATGCACATATTCACACTAATGGGAACAGACAGCGGTTAGTCAGAGACAAAGTGAATCACAAAATATGGAACATGGCTGTTTCACAAAATAAATACATTTGGGCTATGGATATCACAGCGCAGAACAGCTCAGCAGCGAGCAGTGGAAGGGTCAGGAGGGACTTGTAGTCCTAACATCAAACAGCTGATGATTTTCTCTTCTTCTCTCCTCTCCTCCCTTTTCTCCTCTGGATTAACTGTGGATTATCAGACGCTCTCTATTGTTAATTAAAAACCTGCCATCCTGAAGAGGCTACTGCTATTTATAACTAACCCTCCTCTCTCCTCCTCCTCTCTGACTCTCAGCTGACATCAGGTGTTAAGTTTGGCAGTTTAAATTTAACTTGAAAAATCATTCTTTGTGGTTTCTCATCTTTAAAAAGTGTACACAATAAAAGAGTAAGAGAAAGAATATGTGGCAAAAGTAATTAATTGAATTAGTTGAAATAAAACATATATGTAGCTTTAGCTTACGAAAAAAAACGAGATGAGCCATAAACGGTACTCTAAATTATCCAGTAGTGTACAGTATGCAGATAAATTAAGTATTTTTCCCCAAATAAACATGTTAAATAGGGTGCATGTGTTCAATTTACACTGACAGTTTAAATTCCAGATGGGTGCAACAGCTGAGAACCTGCTGCTTGTAATGTTCCTCTGTGGTGTTCACCATCTCTTCCACCCTCGCCTCCCACTTTCCCATCACCTTTCTCACCCCTCTCCCTCATCTTCAACAAGAAATGTGAGGTTCGACAAGCGCAGCTACCAGAGGGTTAGCTGAAAATGAAGTGTGCTGGCGAAGAGCACTCATGCAGGTCAACTTAGATGGGCTGGCTGGCGCTTAATGGTACCGAGACTCTTAGCACTCATTGAGTAGTCCAGGCAGCCAAATGGGGCCAACCCAGCAGCCATGGATGCTGCAGCTGTGTGACGGGATGCAGGCTCAGTGTAGGCTGAGTGTCTATGTGTGAGTCAGCAAATGGATTACAGTCTTGCAACAAACGTAATAATGTATTTCCTTTGATTACAGGCCTGATGAATGTGGAAATTCAGCTATATACAAATGTAGTTTGTGTGCATGCACTTTCATTCAGTGTGTATGTTGTATGGCTGGGGAGCGTAGGCTGGTATTGGCATATCTACCCGCCCCCACTCTCTTCTTCACTCCCTCTTTGGCAAGGCTGAGGGCCTTCAGGGCTGGAGGGAAGAGGGTGGGAGCAAGGCTCTCTGACTGGCATCAGTCCCCAGGTGAGCTGTGAGTTGAGGGGAAACAGAGGGAGATATACGCCTGCAGCATCAAGAAAGCTCCAGGAAGGGTGCCACCAACCATTTCCAGCTCGCTATAGAGCAGCTAACAGCAGGGAGCCACCGGCATACTGCCTGGCTGCCTTGAATCTGCACGGATGGGTGGGAAACGCAACGCCAATGCACCACCCTGATGTACACACATGTGCGCACACATGCAGATAAACATCTAATCACTCAATCGCAGAGACACACAAACAAACACAAGCAGTAAAGTATGTCCTCCCAGCAGGACAGTGAGGAGTGGAGTAACCTTATTGTAGCCTATAGTATGCATGTAGATGCAGAAGGCAGTGTGGCTGGCTTCAGTCTGTCACCACACCTGCCCTGTCCACTTCAGTACTCCCCAGCAGGATCAGCACTGCATGCTGCCTGCATTTGGATCACACATCACAGTGCTGTGCTCTGTTCTGGCTCAACAAGCACAGTTTAGATGCAGTTTAAACTGGCTCAGCATCATTTAACCTAGCATGCCGTCTTATTGTATTGCAAGGGTAAGGCCAGTTCAGGATGCTTCACATTATTATTATGAAGCAAAATGTGATAAGCTGTTTGTAAATTCTAGGCACACATTTAAATCTTCAAGATTAAGTCTTATAAAACTAATTTTCAATAGCATGTCATCTATCAAAGTTGCTTCACTGCTGCATAATACAGTCATAAAGAATTAACATAAAATTATAGAAGTGCAGTTTTGAAGTGCAGGGGAAATTGCCTAATACTGTATGTGTCCTTCCTAACACTGTGTCACAGTAATCAATCCTTTAAAGAGACAATATCCATGAGAAAAGTGTGAAAACCAGAGAGATATTTTATAAACAGAGAAGGTGGTATTTTACTGGTATTTTATATTACAGAAAAATAACTTGAGAAAGTACAGCATCTTAGGCAATATAGAGAAGTTAAAAAAATGCATGATGAATAGCCTCTAATGGGGTTGTAGCTAGCAGAAAAATCAGCCTTGTGCTGATCTATTAGCTTAATGGATACATTAACTTATATATTTTAATTGTCAATTACAACCATGAACCCAAATGATGCATTGCTCTTCATAATGGCCTTTTAATGAGGTTAGATATTCATTTGCCTTTGATTTGTCAGCTGCTTACAATGCCAGTTCTACAGCTACAATTCTACAACAGTTGTACAACTCAAGAAAATGCTCAGCAGCAATGAAAGCCGTCTTCTTAATAAAAATTACGTAAATGTAATAATGGCAGAGGCCTTGCAATACAGAATGTGCACAAGTTGGATTTATGTGAAGTATATAAATCTAAGAATGTAGGGTTTGTTAATGATAATATACAGTATGTGTATGTACTTGTGCATCTGCCAAAAGCTGTCATTACGTATTGTATAGGTTTAGGTACCACTATAGCACTGCAATGCTTTATCACACAGTGCCATGTCCAATTTCACTAACAGATTAACCACATGGGGTACGGGAGTGAGGAGGTGGGGGCTAATTTGTACCCTCCCCCACTCTTTTGGCAGGCCTTTTGTATAATCTGACATAAATTGTATAGTGAGGCGGGCATGTTTTCAGTGGTAAAATCACTGCTTTTTCTAGTGAGTAGCTCTTTGGTGTGTTAGTGAGGTGCTATGACTAAGCCATTATTTGTTTCCTGAGGAGCAGCAGGTTGCCCAATGTGTGAGATGAGAAAATTAGTGTACTTCAAGCAGGTGTCCTGCCTGCTGGCCCCACTATGTAATTTCACCTTTCCTTTCCCCCTTCTGTGCACACACACATACACACACACACACACACACACACACACACACACACACACACACACACACACACATTTCAGAAAATGAAAATGCACGCAACATACCTATGGAAAATTACATATCAAGTAGGTATATAAATAAGCACAAACAAAAGCAAAATAGACATATGCATGGCTCCACTGAATTCATCATTATATAATCAAGTTAAACATATTCATGTGTGACACTTGTGGTGAACAGTAAAGTACAAAATCCTATGCAAGGTACACATAGTAAGAAACTTCAGTTGCATATTGCCTGTCATTATCTTGTGCCTTTTTTGTTGTATTATGTGACTAAGAGCCCCGTGCTGCAGACATGAAAGCACCTTCATCTCCTGCTATCATCAGGCAAAACTCACACAACACACTATAGACCCTTTGATCTAGAGTGGTAGCTACCAAATGAAACACATAGCTACAAGAACCTTCAACTTTACTATGCACCTCCCTGCAACCTATTGTTCTTAACATTATTCTCTGAAAGTGTGATGCTATTAATCAGAAAATGAATTTGAACTGCTGACACTATGTTGTCAAAACAGATATTATAATGTTTTACCTGGAGCAGAAGCATTCTGTAGTGGTGATACGTACTGCCAACTCACACTCTATTCACGTCTTTGTCTTTTGTTCTTGCATAGTTTATATATTTCCATAAAAATAAGAACAAATGGAGAAATCTCCGCATCAATTTAAAGCAATCTAACAAAATGAAAACTCTGATAACAATATTATCTCTGTGAAGGGACCTTTTAAAGGCTCAATTTGTAGTTGTTCCCACAGTCCCACATCCTGTCAGCGGTGGAGTCTGTCTGTCATTCAGAAGTCATGGGTGGAAAGAAACATCAAAAAATGAGGGGGAGTTGCTGCTTGCAGGGACCATCGGAACCTTGAGCTGGTGATGCTAACACACCTTTAGAGGACCAGCTCCTTCTCCCCAGAAACAGGGGATATCCGTTCGGTCAGTCATGAATTCAGCAACATTTTAAGATGAGGCGGAGGGGGAGAAAAAAAACATTTGACTTTGTCAATGTAAATGCGTCACACTCTCTGCCTCCATCCTCTGATGTTTTGCCCCTTGCTGTTGCAGCAACTTGAGGTAGTGCTATTTTTGATGGGCCAATGCTCCCCAACATTCGAAAAGATGCCTTGTCACCAGCTTTATGTCAAAATACACTTCACTTACCTTAAAGAGGGTCAACTCCATAGGCCATAGGGAGGGGGAGTTGGGTGAGTTTGCAAAAAAGCTAAACACAAAGAGAACAAAATAATACAGTGCCTCAAATACTAGCAGTACACAGCATAGCATGTGGCATGTATTCAGCCCATTTAAATAACTAAATTCATAGGCAGAGCCACGTCCCCCGCACACATGCATCTACTGTAGATCCCTCTCCCACTCACTCATTCAACACATCTTTCCCTCCTGGGTTGCCAAGGTAGCAGCCACTGTTGCAGTCAGGAGGCTCCCACTCTCAGCTCCCAAGGCCCTGCTTCCACAAACACACACACAGACACACACTTACCCACGTAGAAGCTCAGGGACAAACACACACGCAAACCACCCCCTCATGGTGGCTCCCTGAGCCTTGGGGCCAGTGGACTGCAGCCTGCAGTGTGTGGGCTGGTTGGCTGGCTGTGCAGCTGAGAAATAGAAGGCAAGCTGACAAGAAAGAGAAGCCCCTTTAAGTCCTGGATAACCCTGTTACATCAGGATTGCGGAGCCTACTCTGCTGCACCTGCTTGGAGTCCTTCTGAGAGCACAGAGTGAGCGGGCCCACAAGTTAACCATCCCAAGCCCTGCAGAGCACATGCTGGGGAGAAAGGGACTGTCTGGCTCTCTCCTTCCCAGGTACAGTGCACTGAGAGTGGAGGGTCAGAGGGCGAGGAAGCAGCCCTGAGGCACATTCAGCCTCTGGATCTGAGGCCGACACAGGGGACAGTCACAACCTCTGTGTTCCATGTAAAGGGCACTCAGACTGGAATGAGAGAGGACAGAGGTGGTCTGACGTGAAGGTCACAGGAGTAGCCGTGCAGCCAAACAAGATCTCAGAACGCCCAAATCTGGGTTCTGGGGAAGGGGGGAGGGGTGGGGGGGTGGGGTGCTAAGAGGAAAGAGACAGGACATTCTTGAGACCTGGGACTTTGAAACTTTAATGTGTATCTGGCTGCTTGTGTCTGCACTTCTGAGCCTGGCAGCTCTCTTAATACCTGGCTTTGGAGATGTCAAATCCTTTTTTCATCTCTTTGCCTGTCAGCTTTGTTCACGCTATCTTCAGCCTTCAGTCCATTTCAGGTTCAGATAAATGCTGTCTGTATGTAAGATATGAACACTGCTCCAGATCTCCCTCGGCATGATTTCAGTAAGGACTTAAAAAATATGTAATGGTTTGTCACCACGCCGAACAAACTTACATTTGTGTTGTTTAGGTGTTTTGGAAGGTGTAAATGGGTTTCAACATGAGACAGAGGAATAATAGCAATTTTTGTTCCCATCAATCTAGTAATCTCTCTAATCACTCCAGCTCAGCTTGCAATCAAAAGCCCAAAGAGAATCAGCTTCACTGCTGAGCAGTCTGACACACCTTGTGCAGGAGCTAAGCTCCACCAGTAAGATGCATATTTTATGTTTGCAATACTTGTGGGTCCACTTGATGTTCCATAACTGAAATGGAACGACATTGAAACTAATGGAAGTGTGCTGCATGAACCACAGGCTTGTGCGTGCAATGCAAGCCAAATCCAGCAAACCCGAGATGTTTTGTGCACCTACAGTATATGACTAAGGCGTACCTGTCCTTATGTAAGAATAGGGTTCGCAGCAGACTTTCACATGGGACTGAAGCTGCTGTCTGTCAGAGGTGCTCTGGCTTGAACTACTCCACAGCTGACATCACAGTTCATTTATTTTTCACAGCCAACATCTGCTTGGCTTGCTACATTGTCACTATGATTTGCATCAGCTCCCCATATTCCATGTATAAAACCAACACATGGAAGGTGACTAGAGTAGTGCGCACATAAGGCTTCAGTCAGTGTGCTTTGGGATGATGTCTTTAAAAGGTTTGATGGTAGAGATGAGCATTATTTCATCTGCATAACCAGAAAACTGCCGTTGCCATTATTAAATGGTGAGTAAAACATTTGCTTCCGAAAGATGGCAATAAGCAAATGCTGTGACTACCTGAGGAAAAAGGTAACAGAAAAGGGCAAAGAAGCGTGTGAACTGTTTCCTCAACAAGTAAGTAAAATATCCCATCTCTACAGAGAAAGGTTACTGAGCTTTGGGATACTGTAATTATTGGGAACATGAGAATCCCAAAAAAATATGTTTTCAATCAATTCTTGTTCCAGCATGAAAAGCTATTTTCTTCTCCTCTTTGTCATAGTGAAAACAAATGCATTCCTTTCTCCAGCAGAAATGCAGCTGATGCAGAAAAATGATCCTGAAAAATGACTTACTGACAAGGATCAGTCAATTCCATTTCTGTGTGTGTGTGTGTGTGTGCATGGGTATGTGTAGAGTGCTGATTCAGTATATTGCCCACATTAATTTTTCGTAGCTCTCCATAAGGGTATGTGTGTTTTTTACTAATGTCTCAGTAGGAGTGGCTGCTTCCAGTCTTGCTCAAGATGTGAGCATTCAGACTGCCAATTTTCAGCCTAAATAGACATTTTTTCTTCCTTTAAAGAAAGAAAGAATGAACAGAATACAGCACTGTAAGTGAAACCAACTATAGTGCACGGCGTCTCAAAAATATAATACCCTTGTCATAAGCATTTGTATATGTAGCATTCTCTTTGTGCAGAATGCAGGAGGACATAGATAAAAGCTACTACAGTATACACACTTAATTCAAACAGTGCAATGCTAAAGATAACTTCTCTTTAAGAGTACACTGGCAGACAGGAAATTCACAGGTGGAGGCCTGGGGCTTATGCGCAAGTGTGTGTGGGCTGCAGCAAGGTGCGTGTAAGCTAGCCTTAAATAAAAGATTAACCTGCATGTCCCTGCCGTGTTACGAGAGCACTCGGCAGAGGCAGGAAGGCAAGCAGGCAGGCGTGTGGGGAGCAAGAAAGACACCCAGAGGTGGCTTTTCTACCAGCTGAAGTCAGCCAGGGTGACAGACGGCGCTGGAGTGCCTACGCCTGCCCGCACCCGCCCGAGCCACATGCCACGCTGGTATCACTGGAGCTGACAGGCGCAAGTCCACAAGACGCTGCGAGGACACTGAGGACCTGTCTGTCTCTCCTACCTTTGAGATGCTCATGTGCTCACACCTTGTCAGCAAACACTCACGGGGAAAATCTAGCCGTCAAAACTGATGGGAAACATATCATGAGGTGCACGCAAGAAAATGCTGATCAATGGCTACTTGTGAAAGTGAGTGCATTTGTCTGCATTTGAAATCGTAAAGCTGACACTACCATTCAACACAAGATATATCCTCTCTCACTCATGGTATGTACACCAAAAGAATCAGTGAAGTCACAGGCAGAATACTTCAGTCTTGTAATGATAAAATATTAAAACTACTGTACTATCTACTGTACTGCACTAAGCACATTTTTTTCAAATTTCCACTCAGTGAATTTATTTAAATTCTTAAACTTTGTTCTATACTCCCATACTGCATAATAGAATACGAAGGCCTTAACACTTCCATCAATATGAATAATGTGTAGCTACAGAACACTCTAACTCTCCTCAAGGCACTCCAAAGTTTCATACTGAAATTCCAACATGGTAAAAAATATCCTTTCCTCCCTCAATCTCGACTTTCTCAGAAATCCAGATAAAAACGTCTGACTGGCAGAAGTTGATCTTTCTTACATCGATTTGTCATTGATATTTATGACCGACGAGAAAGGGTACCGGTGTATATATCAGCCTCAGAAAATGGTGTTCTCTTTACCCCTCCCTCCCTCCCAAAAACCTAGCTTAGTCTGTTAATGATTTGGATGACTGAGAGTATAAGCCATCTTGGCATTCCCTACTGGAAGAGGGGATCTTTGCTTTGTTAGCCTAAAAGTTTGCACGAGGAAATTGCACCCATGGGAGAGCAAAACAGGCATACACCACAGGGGGAGATGGAGGGAGAGCAGGATTTATTTATATCTTTTTGCGCTGATGCTAAGTCATCAGAGAGACCTTGTAGTGCAGAGCAGAGAGGTACCCTAAATGCTTCAGAAGTGAGCGAACAAACATTTCTACCTCTCTCACATTCCCCATTTAGGGACCGAGCAGGTTTACAGCCATTCTGTTCGTTTTTAAACTTGCTCCAAATATCCGCTGTTAGCTTGGTTCCTCACTGCTGCTTGGCAAATCACACTTTAGGGGAAAATCGGGTGGAGAGGGAACATGGTGATGATGATAGCATGTGGTATCCCCGTGTTATTTTTGTACACACCATCTTCCATTATCCTGGTGTAGCTGACTCTCAGGCTCCATTTTGAGGCCCATTACGGAGGAAGAGGAAGATGGTCCTAAAGAGGAACTGTAGAGCTGCAGAATATGCTTCAAAGAACGAGTGAACGGAAGGAGGCAGGCGTGGCTGGGCTAGTGGCCTCTGGTTTATAGTCCAAATTGTCATCACTGTTGGCCTTTTGGTTGTACTTAATCTATTACAGGAAATCTAATTCTTTCATTATGTTTGCGTATACATCTGTGTGTGTGTTTACTCTCCTCACCACGCCTGCTATCCAAGGATGGCTTGGTGATCTAGGCTGCCTGCCTGCCTGGTGCTCTTTAATGAGATTATCAGGAGAAGAGTGTCAGTAAGTAGGATCTAAAATGAAAGCCATTATGGAGCATTATCACAGAGCCGTAACCCTCCCCCCCTCGATCCATCTGCTGTATGGCCACCCACACAGCCACTACGCCCAGATTACAGCCATGATTAGCACCGCGAAGTGCTGCTTAATTTAAACACCTCTGGAGAACATGTGGCACTTTGCTGCATTGCTGAGTCACAGCACTTGAACACACATAGAGGGCAGAGATGGATTTCTCCTTGTAGAAGACAACACATGCTTAACTCAAACACTGGGATGATGTTGGACTGTGTGAACTATTCATGCCATATTTAATCCTTTAAGGCCTGTTGTATCTACACCTTCATTTTAATCTTTTAGCAGTATGTGAACAGTCATGTAAGCTGTCTGCTTCATCGCATCAGTCTCGCTTAACAAATATTTTATAATTCTTACAAATGTATCGTTATTTGACTATACAGGGAAAAGAAAGATTGTCACAGGTAAAATAATTAAATTAACATTTACATTTACATAAACAACAATCTTAAAATATGTGGTTTGTTGTTTACAACTGAGACTAGAGTATTATACTTTAAAAGCAGGATTCTGTAGCGAATAGGAAGTCCCAGAATCAGGCCAGTTGGAATTGTCAAGAGTATAAAGCAAGCATCTGAATCCCTTACTGCTCTAAGGGAGCTCAGTATGGTAGCTCACCTTTCTCTTTTCTTTGAAGGAACTGCCTCTGGGGACCACCAAATCATCACACAGTATAGTACATTATGTCATAATTTCTCCCTACGTCTACTTGTATCATATTGTCATTGAAAACCTTTTGACTTCACTTTAGGTGATTTTGTATTCTTTCTTCTGTTAAATGCATGCTCCTGTATGGGCCGAGAAATCCTACAAGCTTTGAGTTTCTGATATTTTTTCAAAATCTGTTTTATACACCTAAAAATATATTAAGGATAAGCAGATAATATTCTTAGTTTCATGAAGAGTTGATATTTGCGGAAACACAACATACAACATAACCGGCCTCCAGTCTGTACCTGTGATCTTGTCGCGAACCAGCTTGCAGGACTCAATCTCGCCGATGCTACCAAACAGGCTGCGGAACTCCTCCTGGGTCATGTTCTGGGGCAGGTAGTTGACAATGAGGTTGGTCTTGCTGTCGTCATTTGATGGGCCAGTCTGCATGGGCGAGGGGCAGCCGCGGCTATTGGTGGTCGGCCCGTTGGCTGTGTTGCCTCCTCCGCTGGGGCCATTTGTCACTGGAGCCTCCATGTTACTGATGATCTGGAGTAGGGCAAAGAGGAGGTGGAAAGAGGCAGAGAACCATAGCAAGAAAAAGCAGGGGGGTAGAAGGAGAGGGACAGCGTTCATTAGCAAAGGCTTCTGTACTTTATTTAGCAATTTTGAACACTGAATATGCAGCAAGGCACACAAGACTCTGACAAAGTGGTGATTTTCTCAGCTAATTTTCTAAAAAGCATGACTTTTGTTGCATTAAGTCAAATCAAAGTCTGGGTGAAAGGGCCTTTTAAAGGTCTATTTCCAGATACCAGTAAACACATTTGAAAGCTTTTAAACAAGCTTTGTATATACGGCATATCACTGTTTTTGAATAGCCATACAATACATTCTTGCCATTCTATCATTCAAATGTTACAGTGCTGCAGCAGAACATGATTTTTCTAAGTTTTGGAAAGGGTCACTCAATGCATTTTTACATTGAAACATTAGACAACCATGAGAGAGTTGCTCTCATATCACAATATGGAGCAAACTAAACATATAGTCAACACACAGTACACAGTACATTCCACATCTCTTAACACTGAGAATACAACAAACACTAGATGCACAGAGGATAAATATTCATGAACACAGTAAGAGGTGTCTCTAAATGGTCCTCTGATAGCTGCTGAGGTATGTGGGAAGGGGCAGCAACAGGGGCAGTCCTTCAGCTAGCTATCTGACTGCTGATGCTGCTGCTGTAACAGACAGAAGTTTGCTTTTTTCATATCTGGTTTTGCAGAGCATCTCAGGATCAAAGTGGTGAAAAAGGAACTGTGAGCTTGGTGTAAGCGTGAGAAAACGGTAAAAAAAAGGGGGGTGGTACGGCGTGAGAGTCAAAAGTCAGAGGAGGAGGAGGGAGGTTGCACTTTGCTTTTCTAAAAGAGCACTCTGATACATATTTAATACAAATGCTCATTCTATGCAGACATTATTCTCCAACAAAAGCAATGTGTGAAGTGAAATTATTCACACATTTGCATAAAAACATTTGTTTGATCAAATTAATGTTTTTTTTGTTGCGTATATGTGTGAGTGTGTATGTGAGGGGGTGTCAGTGTTTCGCAAATGGAAAGAGAAGAGACAACTAAATTTAATCACCAAATGGTGGGAAGATAGAACAGAAAAACTAAGATGGATGCATTGTTACAAAGGTCAGATTGACAGATTGTTTGCTAACTTAGTTTCTTATGCAGTGTCCCTTGCACTAATAACAGATCATGTGGTTACTATATCATATGTACGTATTGTGTTTTTTTACTCACTACATTATTGTTAGTACAGTTATTCTGATTCTGCATAAAGTGCTATATGCTAAAGTGCTATATGTCTCTTTGAGCACGAACAAAAGTTCCCAGCATATTGCTGCAACAATCTGACCTAACAGGCTGAAACCCAAATTAAGATGCAAATATTCTTTAATCTGATTCAATCAAAATTTTAAAGTCGTCACTCAGATCTCTCCCATCCCCCTGTTCAACAATTCAGCTCTTGGTCTATTTTTAACTATTTCTAAGTACACGCAGACAGACTGCACTTGGAAGCAGGGCTGGTTTTAGCAAAGGGAGGAACGGCACACAAGTCGTATTTCACTCTATTTCTGGATTATCAAAAGACTGGACCTGTGTTCTAATAATACGACTCAAAGCAGAATTAAAAAATTTCCCAGTATGTCCAGAAATAGTTTCCAATACCTTAGACATTTACAATGCATGTACTTCTTGGCTTTAACCACTTTACTTCAATCTATCTACCTACATGTAGTGGCAAGCAGAGATGATTTTAAATGAAACAGCAGGCAAACAAATAACTCCTTAGCTACCAAACAAATACCACCAAAAAATTAATTCCAACATCAATATAACATATAATAAAATAATAGTGTGCTATTTATTCAGAATAGTAACTATTATTTTCAAATGAATATCTGAAAGATATCAGTGTGATGCAACACAATGTATTACAAGCACACATAAATGCAAGATTGTTTGGAGATTTATATTACTGTAATTATTTATTACTGTACTATCTGATCATTTATTGGCTTCATGAGTAAAAGTGAATTTAAGTTGGTTGAGAAATGTTTGCTGGTTCAAGAAAAGTAAAGTGGTGTGCAGCTCATTTTAATGAGACCTTCAGAACAGGAAAGCCTGTGGTCTTTCTATCCAAGTACTTAAAACTGGGAATATCACTATCTCTAAATAACAACAGTATACCAACAATGTCATGGGATGGCACACGGGGCCTTACATGGGTCGAAGAATCCATTATTTTTCTGGCTTTAGGAAGACCTTTTCAAAAAGGCTGCATTTCTTAGCATTTAGTGTTCTTTTTTTCCTCCATCTAAGTGTTTAGGAGCAGCACCAACAAAATGTCAGTCTTGAATCTGCTTCCATCCTCTCATTTTACACACACACACACACACACATACAGAGGGAGAGAACAATGGCCCAAGCCCACAGCAGAAAACAAACAGACAGCGAGATGTCTAAAAGCTCTCAAGATGAGAGCTGCATGCAAATTGTTCTTTTGACAGTATCCTTTCCTACTCACTCACCACTCTACCACAACAGAGATACAGAGACAGATCGAGAAAGACAGAGGGGGAGACAGAGAGGGAGAGCGGAGAGGAAGGAGAGAATAGTATCTAGCCATAACAGAGTTGATTGGAGAGGGCCTTATTAAATCTGTTTACATTCCCTGCTGGGCTCCATTCTGTCAGAGAGACTTTCAACTCCATGGGACGTTTTCTGAGGAGTTTTTAACCAAAATGGCTGCCTCTAATTAACAGGGACCTGCCGAGTCCCAGTGGCCAATTATATTCCTCTCCCTGTCCCTGCCCACCAGCATTTGTGCTGCTCAGCAGTCCACTTCATGTTGGTTATGAACACTCTGGCTGCCCCTGCTCTCCCACTGTGGAGCCTAGTTCTGTGGACAGAACTCACTGCATGTCCTGCTGACTTGGTACAACACACAGCCCTCTTATGCGCTCACCCTCAAGATGCATCTTCTTTTACTTGCAAGTTATAAATCTAAACATGTAGAAGGCAGAGCCAGCACTGGGCTGCTAGCTAAAACTAATACATGTAGACTGCAGTGTGCAGTTGCTGGAAACATATGATATGGATGCATTAGATAGAATTTAGAAATAAATGGTTACTGCTATAAAATCAAAGACACCCTGATGGCCATTCTTGAAACTGACATCTTAAGAATGAGTTAAGCTAATTGATTTATCAAACAATGCTACAGCTACAGTTGCTATAAAGCAACGTGCATGGGACGGACAGATTAATTTGGGATTTCTAATGAGAAAGTGGGGAAAAAAGATACATTATAATAGTGAGCAACATGAGTAAGTCTCGATGTGCCTAGAAGGAAGCAGAGGTCCATCAGAAATGGCCACTAGTACAGCTTTGCATGTGTTAATGATGGATAAACAGCACATCTGATTTGTAACGGGTGTAGCATAAATAATCAAACATCAATATGAACATATAAATTGAAAATAATGTAGCCATAAGCGTGCAACATTATTTATTGACTTCCTCAAATGTATACAATGGATGAACATATCAGCAGCTGAAGGTTGCTTTCCACTCACACCTTCCTCTACCATTGCAACCCCCGGTCCTCCCTCCTGCCTTCCGTCTATTGTCCCATCCATCAATCTCTGCTCCTCCAGTTCCAACTGTCTCAGTCAGCAGCATCACTAACCAGTGCGTATTTATGTAAACACAGTACAATATCAGATCATATTACTTCATGGGTGTGTAAAATGGCTGGGCCATCCATTTGGCAGCAGTCGTCTCCTTACCATCTTTGGCTGTGTCAGCAATCCCTTCTCTGCCCAGCCCTGGAGCTGTGGGAGCTCTGCCTGACGCCACTGTGTCTCTGTCGACCCCTATGGAGCGGAGCAAAGGGAGGGAGGGAGGGACGCACAGCCCACCGTCAACATCATACACTCATTTTACAAGGTTAGGATTGCAGTGGGATTTGGGGTGTGGGGGGTTTGAGGTGATGGGGAAAATGGCGGCTCACTGAAAAATACAGTCGCACCTTTACAGTTGTTCCACCAGTCAAACTAAAACAAAGACATGTGGCTCAGGATTTTTGTTTTTGGATGTTATGACAGGTTGAGATGAGTGATATGTCATTGGGGAAGAATAAATTGGGGTGAAGATTAAGATTTGGAAAACTGTATGACTCAGATTGTTGAACTATTGCTTGGTGTTGAAAATGGAATTGCTAAGATACAAATGTGGATAAAGATATTATTTCTTCCATTATTTCAATCATTTGAGTGGACTGAATAAAACTGCATGTGTGTGTTGAAGCGGCCAGATTGGTGTGGTGACTGCAATGACCTTGGCAGAGTTTATAATGAGGGTTTCCCTCTTGCTCTCTGTGGGTAAACAAGCCTGTGGTTTAAGACACAGAAATGCCACAAATGAGCAGGAAGTCTGTTCACTAGCTCTCCAGAACAGGGGGCTTAAATGCCTCCAGCTATCTACGGATGCTACAAGCAGCCAATTTAGCAGGAGAGGAGGAAGAGAGGAGGGATGACCTCTGCCTTCATTTACTCCTTCAGAGAGATGAAGAGAGGTAGTGAGGGATCAGATGGGAGGAGATAGAAAAGGCAAGGGCTGAGTAATGGGGAAGACACTTCCAATTCTTCAAAGAAAGGGAGAGACGGGGGGGGGGCAGTCTGTACATGTTCTGTTGTCAATGTGTCTTGTAAACTTAGGCAGGAATGCATAATGGAGGTCTAAATGAGAGTGAACTGTCAGCTTGAAAGGGAAAGAGAACATACAGAGAGGACAGAGAGGTCAGGGTAGAAAAGAGGACAAGGAAAATAGTTTCTAGAGAGGTAATGGTGAATATTGAGATAGTTTGGGGGTGATCATATAGAAATATTAAGTTGAGCCAACTTTGTTTTAGTCTGCTGGAGGCCAAAGGGTTACTGTTGAATTACAGTCATGTAAAATATTTAAACACTTTCTACTTATCTATTAGTTGGTAGCATTAGGTTTTGTGTTAAGCTTTTAGCAGCTTTTAGCTGTGTTAGGTCAGCCATATGTAGGTGTGCCAAATCCAGTGAGGTGGATTCATAACCATTTGAAAGACCCAAGAGTGGACAGTGCCAGGGATAACCCTAACCCCTAACACGCCTGGGGCTAAGGTGCCCACGCTAGCTACAGTTTGCGTCCACCACATACAGTATAGTGGACCAACATTCATCTCATCAAGGAGGCTGAGGACAACATACAGTATAGCCTGCTGTTAAATGGAAAGTTGAAAAGCTACCCTGAAAAAAGAAAACGTTAGGCAGAGGTGAAACATCAAAGCACTTTTCACCCATTCTGCAAACCTGTCATTTTACATACTATGTCAGTGCGGAAGGGAATGTGTGTCGCAGCAAGCAGACAGTGCATTATTATTGTAGCGTGTACAAATGTGGTGATAAAAATGTAAGAAGCAGCAAGCAGATGTATATGAGTCTCCATTTCAACAGCCAACATAGAGTGCAAGAGAGAATAATGTCGGCAAAAAGGAACATTACGTTTCTTAAAAGTGCATTTAAGTCTCTGCATCCCATTTTCGAAACACTACTCAGTGCTCAATATTCAATGCTCAACCATTCGATAAAACAAGCACAGGCTCAGGCGTAGCACACACACGGCACACAATTTCATCTTTCTTCATATTCCTGCTGTCCTTACGTTTATCACATGAACACACACGTGCGTCTTCCGATAAAATCTCGAATAACGCTGGAATAAGGGTGCAATGCAATTACATTCACCAACCATTGAGATGAAAAACCGCTCATGGATACATTTTCAATTATTCAGGGAATACATTTCAGTTGGTGCTCAGATGCTGGGAAAACTTATTATATAATCAATACACTCTATAACGCCATTAATATTTGATGCCACAAAAGTGCTTCCTGTCTCCTTGGGCTCCCGGCCAGTGGTGTCTGGATACTGCAGTCAAATAGGACGAGCCTTATCCGCCTACAGCAAGGAAGGGGAATAAACATTTGTTTTCCTCTAACAGTCGAAAATACCAAAGGAACAGGCAGCTTTCTTATGGATTTACTGTGTATGAATTATGCTCTTGTCTTCCATACATTGCACAAAGATGATCTCTGTCTCTCCTTCTCCACAGCCCAATGACATTTCATTTAGATGACCAAGGAGTTTTTGTCTTCCATTCCTGTCCTTTTCTCCTTTATCACTCCTCTGTTGCTTTTACACCATAAAACCACCACTTTATATTGCTGGCCGGGTGCAGGCTTCCCTCCCCCTTCTCTTATACAGCTTAGACAATCAATTTACCCTGACTTGGCCAGGATAGATGGAGGCTGTAGAGACTGCGGAGTAGACAGTATGTTGCAGGATCCCTCCACTGATACACTGCCTGGCAGCTACAAAATGGAGCCAGCATGCAACCATCTGACTTGTTAGATTTCGTCTCACCATCTTTCTTCAGACATTATTTGTGAATTCCTTATACATCTTATTATTATTTCTTAACATTATTTGGCTTGTTAAAATTTGAAAACAGGATGATATAAAGTAATCTGACAGAAAACATCACCTTATTCTAATTTGGTGTCAGTTGCAGATCCTTTAAGACACATAAATATATCCAAATATACTGACAATTTGTGCAGTATATTCTTCCACTTCTTGCCACGCCTGATGCTGCTCGACTCCGACTGAAACTCCCTCTCTGTGCCCCAAAGTGATACTGAATTGGACTTCCTATCAAACTGACTGAGACACAAAGAGATTAATACGACTTTACTATCTCAGCTTCTCGGTCAGTCAAGTTCCCTGTCATGCTCCCTGCGTTATCGATTTGTTTTTTTCTCTCTCCTTTCCCTTTCTTCCTGTCCTGTCCCGTCTCTCTCGCCATCTCTCCTCCTCCACCAGCATCTTCCGAGCTCTGAAATGTTCTGCAGGTCAGACGGATGCTGGTCCGGATCAATCAGGAAAAGTAATCTGGGACGCTTTCATGCACGCAAGCACAGACACACACACACACACACACACACAACGCTCCTCTGTTGCACTCTGGCCTGCCTGCCTCCAGTCTCATCGATCTGCATCTACTTTACCAAATGGATTCTTCTCTTCTTCTATCCTCCTCCACCTGTTTTCTCTCTGTGTGACTGTGAATAATAAATGCTCCAGACCACGCAAGACTTGTACGTAAGCAATTTTTCATTTAACTTTGGCTTGACTGTTTTCCTAGTCCCTTCTTTCTCTTTTGTGATGTTTCAGTCTTTCAGTGAGATCGATGCCACTTTCCCACACACTCCCTGACAGCCCCTGGTTAATCGGCACATACTTGTGTAAGGTCAGAGGTCAGGAGATGACAGGGTGGCCTATTGGTAGGGGTATGTCTAGGATCTATATAATAATCTCAAGATTTCTATTTCACAGACAAATTATAGGATGGGTCTTAGCAAAGAGTCTTATTTTCATGTTAAATATCTGATGTTTTCTTCAGTTTCACTTGTTTCTGAAGGCTAAAGAGTCCAGCACAACAAAGGTTTTTGCCACATTTTGCATTTAAATATTCAAAAAGAAAGTGATGTGTTCTACTCTATTCGGATTTACTTGGCTTAATTATTTTGATCTAACTAAACTTTTCTCTAAAACTATTTTATGCTGCATTGTGAGCAGTCAAAAGACAGAACGCCCTTCAAGGACAATGACTGAGGACCTGCAGTGCTCCATACATATATAGTCACACACACACACACACACACCACAGAATCCTTTCCTCAGCCAAACTGTAGGCGGAACTAGAGTCATTTGTCCACTGGCTGAATCCCAACTCTGCACCAACGCATGCAGAAAATTGGTGAGCATATCGACTCTGGAGATGACACTTCAATTTGTGCAGCTCCAGTGACTGGTGCTTTGCAGTTCCTCCCTTGTGGGGGTTTGAGATCAGCTGGACACATGCCTAGCTATTTGGCTGAATCCTGGAGCACGGAGACTGGGCCTTGGAATTGAAGGCCTGGTCTTGCATGTCAGCCCAAGTCCCTGTCCCTCAGCCCCAGCCCTAGCCTGGCCTCTCAGGTCCTCATCACAGTTCGCCTGTTTTGCCTGGGACAGTCCCTAGCTTCATGCCCCTGACCCCTATTTCTCTATCCAATCCTCAGCTGCAAGTCAACGCAGCGCCATCAGCCCAACAGCAGTCTCCCCTTGAACAGCATCAAATCCTCATCAACAGCTTGCCAGCCTGTGTTCCAGTTCTAGCTGCTGCAGCCAGTATCTCTGCTCCCAGCTCAGTCAAATCAGCAACATGTCTCTGCTGTGCAGCGCTGTCTGTCCTGCTGTAATCCCTGGGTGTGACGGATGGGAGTGATCACTGTCGAGGCCCTCAGCTAGGGCATATTAGTGGATTAAAGAGGCTAAATCATCATCTCATCCCCTACATGGGATTCTGTCCCTAATTAAATGTCCTTAATGTGGTTAAAGGTTTTAGTGGAGATGATATCTAACATGTAGGGCCTCTTCAGTAAGAATTAACCTTGTTTCTGTTGATGGCAACCACAAAAGACACATTGTGAATAAGAGAAAAAGGGTAAAAACAAAGCAGGAAGAACGCTGTCAGCCTAAAGGTTGATCTTTCCCAATAGGGTCCGTCCTTTTTGTCTCTCTGTTTTCCTTCTTCATAACACAAAAATCCATCCATCCACTGTTTGCCATGACTGTATTAAGATCTAACCTGGTTATTTTATTCACTGTGACTGCACTAATCTGGATTGCATTTCCGGGACTAGCATGTGTTTCCATGCAGTACCCGTTTCCGTGTTGAGCTAAAGTTGCTTTAAGTTGGGCTGGGACAGAGGATAGAGGACGCAGAAACAGACAGTGAGGCAGGGAGAGAAGGCAGGCTGATCCATCTGAGTCAGCACCATGTGTCATGAGCGAGGACACCACCTCCACAAGTAGCTGGCAGGTGAATGCGGCCACGCACCTGTGCAGGCAACCAGCCATTTTAGTGAAGCTGTCTCCTATCTTTAGCAAAATACACTAAAATACACTAGCGCGTACATAAACAAACATATGCAAGCCTGCACATAGCTTCACTCAGCTCAACTACCCAACTATACAGTTACTGTGCCCACCTGCAGGTATCGGGTCAGAAATAAGCAATTCAGCAGTGTCATACAGCCAACTAGAAGACAACTATACATTCATCGCTTGCCCAAGCCAACAAGTCATGCTTGTTTTGTGTTTAGATAAAGGCCTTGAAGAGAAAGATAAGACAGAATAAGAAACTTGTAAACTCCTCTAACTGAACTAAATAGTCTGTATAATTCACAGTAGGAGCTCTAATTAAAACTGGTTTGAGGCTGGAAGTGGTAATATTGGCTTTGTTGAACAGGTATTTAAAAAGCTATAAACAGCCTGGAGGTATACGATAAGAACAAAACCTACAGCACAGCCCTTACACCGAGAACAAGCGAGCGAGACGAACACCGGCCCGGCTGCTAAACAGAGGCAGAGCTCTTCCTAATCTAATCACCGTTTCCTCCATCAGCTACACAGCCTGCTTTTGTGTGTGTGTGTGTGTGTGTGTGTGTGTATTTGTGTTCCTGCCTTGCAGCAAAGGAATAGAGCTAAATCGTATAGACGCCAACCGACCGTTGTACTCAAGAATTCATTCCACAGCATTGGGTACAGAGTGAGGGCGTGGCTGAGTGTATGTTAGAGTGTGTGTATGTATGTATACACGTGTGCCAAGCTAATCTGGTTATTGATTCAGCTGTGAACCAGCGCTCTTATAATCAAATAGCTGCAAGGGAAAATGGCAGCCGTCTGTCATCTGTCTTAGTGAGTAAACAGTTTGATGGAGGTCATGACTAACTCGAAACTACATGAAGATGTAGAGGAGGTTACTACATCACTGACAGACAGACAGATGAGCTAAAATGTTAATATCTATCCTCTTGCAAATCTTTTGATGACCTGAGTGACATTTTGAAATATCTAATTTTTTCATTTGTATTTTCATAAAAAAGTAACCTGCACTTTTTGGTCCTTGGTATAGTTATAATCCCGGTGTCATTTGAATATTCAGCTACATTAATCACCATGTAAAACGCGTGGAAACATTCCCTTTTTGAAAATACTGTCCTTGCAATAGCCAAACTATTTCAGCCACTTTCTAAATGCTTAGTCTAAAGTTGCTTTGTACTAGTCATTACACAATCAATTTGGAGTTTGACTTGAGAATTTATAGTGAGCCCATCCTCTGTGAAAATCTAATCTCAGTGTAACTTGATGTGAGAGTGGTGCAATTTAGAGATGGCTTCTACTGCAGCAGGAAGAGAGGAGAGTGAGATACAAAAGTCTAAATGTATACCGGTGCAGCTAACAGACGAGGCCCGCGGCACACCAGCTCCACCATTAAGTGTGGCGTGCATTCAAACGAGCAGATTAATCCCCCCTACTGCTGTACAGTGCAGAGTAATTGAAAATGCCCACAGGATACTTTATACTGTGTGTATGTGCAAGGGAGGCAACATATAGAAAGCAGTGGCTGATTGCCAAAGAAAATTCTGCAACAGCATTTTAGGTTGACAGCATGTGCCGGAGATCCGTGCAGCCGTGAGATAGCACGCATCTATCTCTCTACTGTTCCCAGTTTGTCTTTCACGTTCTTTCCTCTCTTTAACTTTCTCTCTCTGTCTACCTCCCAATATCAACTTGACAGGTGCTGTTCATGCCTGCTGCTGATGCCGATCAGCCTTGATAAGCATCGCATATTACATCCCCTCCATTTCCATCTAGTGACACTGTGTAGGAAGGACAGCATTCCTGTGGATTGGATGGGAATATGCACTGTCTGTGAGAATCCATATTCCCGTTGGGACAAACACCTCCATTATCAGAATTACTACCTCAAACTTTGGCCTGATAATGGCCAGTGTGTCTAGCTGGTGGGTTATCTCGGGTCTCACGTGTGCTACGTTAAAACGGCAAACCAAGCCTCGGACTGACAAGAGACATAGTCAGGTATTATCTACCTCCTTGCCTGTATTTTCTCTAATAATTCACGAGGAGATAGCTTTTCCTTTTGGATGAAGTCTGTTAGCTCAAGCATTATGATCTTTATGTACAGCAGCCCTGATATTTATGAGCCACTGACTACAACTCACTTGCAGATAGACCTTCCATACCCCCTCTCCTGCAACTGTGAGATTATCCAGTGTCTTGGTATACGGCATAGAGCATGTGTTGTCCATGTGTTAGTGTTGCCATTGATGAGATAAGGTAGGCTAGAGGCTGTCGTGTGGGATGCTGTGTTTGTAGGCCCTTATGTGTCTATTACCAACCACAATGGTGCCATTTTGTAGCATGTTCAGTTGTATGTTCAATCTATAATTCATCTGGCTACAAAAATATATAAATGTTGAATATGTGAGAGGCGGTGAGGCCTGTCGAAAGCATGACCTTGAAACGTCCTTTAAACATCACACAGCAACAGCGCTGGGGCCAGTTAAGCTGCCAAAGCCAAACATTAGGCAACGTGCACACACGCGCTCCCTCTCTCTCTCTCATACACACACACACACACACACACACACACGCACACACACACACACTGAGCCTGTCTGCCTGCTGATGCTTTCTGCTGCTTTCTGTTCCCTTTATTCCTGGGATGCAAAATTGCAGATGAGACGAGTCAGACGCTTGTGCACAGTCTCAGGAGAAACTGCCACTCAAATCCAAACATCTGTGTGAATATCAAGACACACAGGGTACAGTGGCGGATGAGAGAAAGAGAGGGAGGAAGGAAGGGGGAGAGAGAGAAGATGAGGGAGAGAGAGAGAGGATCGAGAAAGAATGAGCCGTAAAGTAGCTAAGAAAGCCAGTGTTCCTCTCTCCTTCTGTATCTTTGACTGAACAAAAAGCTATATACACATGAATACCTCTTTCCTCCCACTGTATTTTCCATCGGGATATTTATTCTGAAAAGCAGCGATGCACAACAAGGGCTCGGTCCTGTGTTTGCTAGTGGGCTGAGGCGCTAACACTCCCCAGCTGATTATGTGTCTGTCTGTAGCAGTTTGAGCTGCTGCCAAAGGAATTAGGTCTAGTATTTGTGAATGCTGCTCCCCTCACAGCAGAATGCCTTGCCATGCCTCTCAGATTTCTAGCTTTCTAAAAAGAGAGGGAAAAAAACATTTTAAATAAATGAAGGAAATCGCTGTGGAAGCCTATTAAATTTTCAACGTGACCGTTTTGTGAGTCTTCATGTGTGTTTAGGCTTCACACAAAAGGAATATTTAAAAACCAAAGCGTGCTAATTGGGACAGAGATTGTTACAGCAGCTTCTTATTCAAACAGGCTTTTGGCTCATTAACTGCTTCCATCCAGCTTTTGTTTAAAGGAAAGTGGAAAAGACATTCACAGACAATAAAATATTTTGCGATATTTATACAGACACTGTACCACCAAAATACTGATAGACTGCATCATGTACACACACAAAATGTGCCACAGCAATGGCAAAAACCACCAGCCAACCACATCTATTGAATTATAGATGGTGTTAATCATATTAGTAATATGGACTATTTTACATATTTTGAACGATAAAAATATACACATTTTTCTTTAGAGTATTACAATGTACTTTTGCAGGTGTAACACTTGTACTAACAGGTGTACAAACTAGTTTAAATACTGTGTTATTGTGGATCAGACTTTCTCTTTTCTGTACCTGCGTATCAAGGGAGGACCTGACGCCCTTCAAGGGAAGCTAAAATGATTTTGGATTCACTGAACAAGTTGAGTGTCATACTGTTGTGTTGTGTGTGACTTTTCTACATAACCAAGAAAAAAATAAAGCGGGAAAAAAGCTTCTACACAGCCTTTCAGGAGTTCCCCAGTTGTGCTCAAAGAGATCCTACCAAACAAATGTGACCCCACTAAATGTCTCCGACTCATACCTCTGGCTAACGCATCACTATCAACTCTCAGGGGAGGGGACATGATGATGATCTTGGACAACTGGCGGGGGGGGGGGGGGGGGGGGGGGGGGGGGGGGGGGGGGGGGGGGGGGGGG
>JAVQJF010100054.1:0-16632 GCA_036023855.1 Gadopsis marmoratus | reverse complement strand
AAGCCATTTGATTGACAGCTTGGCTAAGGGAAAAGCAAAAGCAATGTGGGAATAGCAAAAGGGAAAATAATAAGGAAAAATTAAGGGATAATTTATATTTTATTTGTCATTATATATATATTTATTATTTTATTTATTTCTCTTTACATTTCCACATTTATTGTCTTATTCTTCTACGTATTTATTCTTTTTTGTGGCACTCCTATCACTCCATAGCTGGCCTCTGAAATGAAGATATGTTCCAAAAATCTGGGTCAAGCTCGTATCACACTCAGCACCTCTGGATACTCTGGGTGATGTTAAGCCCTTAAATCTTTAGGATTACTGGGTGGGGAGGGAGTTTTGAAGTATGTGGTCAAAGATCAAGACCTCTTGTCACCAGAAAAGGCACAAAGGTTTGCCTCTGAGTTGGCATGGTGACAGCAGGGACAATGGTGACAATGGTGTACCTTAGTCGAGGGCCTCTACAGGTCAAGTAGCCGTCCTTCGGTTTCTAGCTGCTTTGTCTTGCATGAGCGGAGAGGCTGTTATAGTTTACCCAAAATAGCACCAGGCTTAGTATCTTAGAATGAAACATGTACCATTACAGGGGAATAACCTCTCAAATGAGACAAAAGAAATGCGTAGTAATTCCTGAGGTTTGATTCTTTAATGACATGTTGACAAAATATAAATGTAAATGGCTAATGTTAACACTTTACTTGACAGAGAGAACATAAAAATACCACAACTTGATTATTTTGATATGAAGATGTAGGAACTAACCATTATTTTATTTTTTTCCGATTAATTGAATAACAGTTGGGTCTTTAAATGTCAGATAATAGTGAAAAATGCATCCATCTTAATATACATATAATATAATAAAATATATAAAAGCCCAAGGCAATGTCTCTTTAATAAATGGCTGATTTTGTCCGACTTACAGGCCAAACCCAAAAAATATTCATTTTGCAATCGCTTAAGACAAAGAAATGCAGAAAATCTTCACAATTAATTTGACTAATTTCAAACCAAAGGAAAATATCGCAAGTCCTGTTTCCTTTACTGCATGACTGCCCTTTTTTGGGTGTGGGTTTTAAAAAGCAGGAATGATTTGAGTAAGAATAGTCAGAGATGCATTATTGGGTGACAGAAACAAAACACAGATTACAGTCCTGTTATTCAGCGTGACTTTTTTAATTCTTGCAGACCTTCGTCAGCTTTTCTCAGTTTATTTGCCTGTATTTTGTTTCCTGGGTTTCTGTGTGTCTCCAAAAGCGGGTGGGCTTTTGTTTTTTTTGTTTTTTGTTCCATTCGGTATGATCTTATTTCAAGACTGCCAAAGCTCTGGATTAAATTTGGAATTTGTTTAGATTTTAAAGCCAATCACTACCAATTTTGACTTTTGTCCCTCTAGGCAACAATTTTTCATCATGGCCTGTTCTTGCCCTCGCCAGCAGTTGAGGTCACTCCTACAGTATGTTGCTCACTCAGAGATGGTGATGCTTAGGTCAAGGTCACTTTAAGCCCTCACCAGATACATTACCACCTGTGGCTTTGTTTAAGTGTAAAATGAGGTGAGGTGATGGAAAACATAACAAGACCAGTCATTTTGCGGTCTTGCTTCACTTCTCATGTTGTAGCACCTGTGGCTTTATATGAATCTGCACTGAGGTGAGGTGGTGGAAACGCTGGTTGCTTTACACAATGCACCAAATCCAATAGGGTTCAAGGAAAATTCACCTGTTGTTATGGCAGCTGCTGCTGTTATGTCAGCTTGACAAGCTCGCCGGTCCCCTGATGATTTGCAATAACGTGACTGGTGTTTTCCCTACCTCCCACCGGCCTCCTAACACAGTCAAGGCACCCTCTCTTTGGCGGCTTACAGCTTATCCCTGGTTGCAGCGACCATATAGCACACAGAGCCCTCTATTCTGGAGATACGCAGCTAATGAAGTTACACAAGATTACTTCTTAGCTGATTTACTGTAATTTTTAAGAAAACTTAGTAGGCACATGTGCTCTGTTGTTTCATCATTCTCATTTACTCAAGTCTTTCCCACACATCGGTATGATCCTTGTATAAATCTTCTATGTTGCTTCTTCCTGTCATCTTGCTGTAATCCCTTTCCCAACCTCCGACCATACTCCCACCTGTCATCACCTTAACACCCCTCATTTTTCATTTCACCTGGGATTTTTGCACGCCATGTGTGATACTTAACCAGTTTTCATCTGGCCTCTTGATAGTTGGAAAGCCACAAAAAGATCCAGTCTTGAATGTGATGGACATCAGATAATGGGTGATTTCTCTGCAGAGTTACCTGTCTCATATAAGTCTTCATAAAGGGGCACTCCACCAATTTTACACGAGGTTCACTTTACTCGTAATGCGTAGTACTACTCGCCCCTGTAAAAGCAGATGCGTTAATGTCTGTATTGTCATGGAGTGCCCCTTTATTACACTGGTTCTACAGTTAATATAAAAGTTTGCAAACAATTTTAATGTTGTGGTCAGATCGCTTTTCTTGCCTTACAAACTAAGAGAAGAGTAAATGCTATCTTCTGATGTCCCGTCTCCTCCTTAAATTCCATGAAGTCATTTTCTGCAGCATCTTGACTCGTAGTTTCCTCTGGTAATTCTAACAGAAATCGCTTCATGCAGGTTCATTAATTGGTTGTGGTCTGTGGGATTGTTGAGATGCTTTGTCGTATTAGTTTTGCTTGTCTATTGTGTCGTCGCCGCGCAATAGATGTATTCTGTAGTTGTCAGATAATGTAGGATTTCATTCATCAATCTTAGTATTGCTTAAGTTAAATGACTTAAGTCATAGCTTTTGAGTCAGGTAGTGGAGCTGCAGCTAAACATCGCCATAACTCATTTTCTGTGTGTGCGAGTCACATGTGTTACATTAGCATTCCTCTCCACCACAATTCCTTCGAGAGGATGTGCTCAGATTAAAACCTTCCCTCTCATTGTCTAAGGAGTTGCACAAAAGCAATTTTGTATAGCTCCAGAAACTGAAGTACTTTGCTGGTTGATGCTGTTTTGATCTCATACTTCTCATCGATTGACAAGAGCAGTAAGTGCTTTAGGTGATGGTATTGAAAATAAATTGGTTTAACTGTTTAGATGATGGGGCGAGGCATGAAAAAAGTGCCCTATTGGCTTATGCAAGGAACCTTTTACGTCCCAAATGAAAATTGATAACCTTAAGTTGTTGCAAGTCCTTCACTAGGTCTTCTCCTCAGAATTATATACTCAGCTCCAAGTCTTGATCCGCAACTAACAAGTGCATGTATCCAACCATTTTATTTGCTTCCAAATGACTTGTATTCTCTTCTTAATGACCTTCTCGTCTTTGTTCTCAGGATCATCTTCTACTTCCTGCCACCAACCACAACAAAGGAAGTCGACCCAAGATGTCCGTTGTGTTGCCTGCCATGAACATAAACGGTATGCGCTGCAGCACAGACACACCAGTTGGGGAGTTTGATCACTCAACACAATGTAACAGATGAGAGGCAAACTGGGAGCAGATTCAGAAACACGACTCCCCACAAGAATGCATTACTTGTGGGTAAAGACACTTGTAAGGAAAAACGTCTATGACCAAAATAGAGCAATTTTGCTTTTTGAGCCTGTTATGGTGATATTGATCATTTTTTCATCTGTGCTGGTATTTTGTTTTCCAAATTCTACCTTCTTTTGTCAAGCGTGTGTTTTGCCTGTTTAACTTAAATGAACGTTTCTTTATAGGTTTTCTTTGCCAAAAGGTTTCTTTTGACATCTGGCTTCTTGTTAGTAGGTCTTTGCTCCCTTGGTGCTCTTTGTGGTTTCTGTTATGTCCTTCAGCCTCTGATTATCCTCTCTGTTGCATTTAGCAATACTGTTAAGTGTCTGTACAGCCACTGGCCGAACCACACACAGACACAAACATTGAAAAAAATATAGCTTTTTCAATGTGGTAATTTCCTTTCTGCTTAGATCTTGTACTGGAAATAATGACGTTGAGGCCTGGGCAGAGACTTGTGTATTTGTCTTATTTTATAAAAGAAATATTGTACACTTATGCTAGCCTAAAAACATAATGTGACCACATCTGCGTGGTCATCACTACATACATATTTGCTTCAGTTGCTGGCTTTACATCCATTGCCCATACAACAGTTTTTACTAACAAGACAAGAAGTGTACAAAGTACCCGAGAAAACATCCAAGCCAGTATTGTCCAGATCTGTGGTTCCAGTCCAAGGAAAGCAGAATATTGCAACTGCACTCTGTTTATGTGTGTGTTTGAGGTTTTTACACTTCACTTTTCTGGTAAATACTGGTGACAGAGTTCACACTGCTTGTAGTGTCGTTATGTGCCCTCTAAATGTGAGATTGTGAGCAAGTTGCATGCTAGGCCAGAGTAGTTTAGCCAACAAGTCTTCAATATAGAATTATTAATCCTAACATATTGGCTTTTTGGTCCATGAAATAAAATCTAATTACTTTCAAGCAAATACAGGTCCTCTTCAGATTGCAGAGCAGGGACATAACTCTTATAGAGAACAACTGCCGTCCACAGGTGTCCATAGTTGGTTGCGGCTTGGGGGGTGGTGGTTTCCACCAGTCCATTTGAGAGCAATCACCCATTTATATGACTGCATGCCCTCAAAAACAAACCCATCCATAACATTTAAAAACTGATGTACATGAGGTACACCTCAGTATCTGAGCACTAATTTGCAAAAACCTTGGACTTCAATTGGTACATTTGTTTCCAAATAGTTTTTTATGGATATTTTAAGTATACAGATGCTTTTGATTTCCATGAGCTCATCATAGTTTTTCTCCATGGTTCTTAGGTCTGCTGGATTATCGATACAGTATGTCAAAGTCAGGTCATCAGATATTTCAGTGGAAAGAAGTAGTCTATGTCCAAATACTGCAGAGTTAATTATCAGGTGACTTGATTTTTACCAAGCCTGCAGGACAGTGGACTGAAAGGAAACATGCTCAAGAGGGATTGTGTTTATGTAGGGTGTGAGCAATTATGAAAACAGCCTATTGTTGTTGGCTGCGAACCTGCCATTTTTCAGAACTCTTCTTGTTCTTCTGTTATCTCCCTGTCTTGTCTGTGGCAAAGCACCAGCAGCAGGTTTGGCTAGTGATTCAACCATCTCTGACAGGAGTGAGTCAGTGGAATATGAGCCTCTTTCTCAGCTGGGAAGACATGCCCATCGGGAAAAAACTTTTTCTTTTTCTGAAAGGGCAGTGTTACAGATGAAGATTGATGAAGGTAAACATTGTTCTTGGTTGCTCTTGTCAGAGAGGAATGCTAAGGTTCATGCTGGTCAGATGACCCATTGAAATAGCCTTAAATAGTGAAATCCAAGACCTCCTTTTCAGCTAATTGTTGAAATGGCCAAACAAAGGTGGCATTCAGGGAGGGATATCGGGTCTGGAAAGATTCTTGTTGGCTCAAGAAAGGGCTCTTCGATTTGCATGATCTGCCATGGAGGACTGCATTTGTCCACAAATTGAAAGCATTGTTTTCCTCTATGCTTGTACCAAAAGTATTTTCTTGCTTGTTTCAGGAGTTCGTGTGTTTGCATCTAATGTGTTGGCTGGACCATGTGTTGTCTTTTAGAGAAAGGACTAACAGCAGTTTTATGTTATCAAGGATGCATTTACAGTAGCTTCAGTTTCAGATGCCATAAATGCACCTCCTGGTTGTTCCTCATTGACCTGACAGCAAGGACTGTAGTTAAAACCAAGCCAACAGAGGCTGACATAGAAAAGAGGTTGGCGGTGATTTTCTAGTAGCGCAACACCCGCTTCGTCCTCCCTCCCTCAACATATAAAGCCCCACGTGTCACACATATGTGTGCGCCTTCTAGTAGCATTTCAGATTTATGCTGTCTGTGTTTGAAACTTTGAAGTGATTAAGTGCAAATGTACAGATTTAGCTGGGCGCGTCCCTTAGAAAAGCAGAAACACTGTCCTCTTTCTGGAGCATGATTGCTCCACAGTGGAGGATAATTCTTTCCAGCTCCCTGTTGCTGCTCTCCTTTAGGAATGCCTTCCTTCTCCAGCCACTAAATGGTTTTCATCTGGAGGAGGTGGATAGACTCTGCTAATCTGGAGTGAGCGTTTGCTCTGTCTTGGTCAATAACTGAGCATCAAAGATGGAGACTTTGATGTAAGCCTGTTTCTGTCTCCCTATGTGTCCACGGTTCAGGGGCTCTATTAAAGTTACTTGACCTTGACGTCCTTGATTCCCTCTGAAAATGTATCTGACTGAGCAGCGGCTCCTCATAAGGACTGAATGGTGTGTTTATTTAATGATCCTCTGAGTTTGAAAGTAGCTCAATCAAGTGGAAGCGGCGTGTTTGGAGGAGAGGAATGTTTTGGACATTACATCATTTACAGGTTCCTCGACCGTGAGAGACACACTGCAGTCTATTTTTACTTCTCTGAGATTGTACGCATGCTCTGTAGCTACCAGGCAGCTTTCACTGGGGGGTTCAAGGTAGAGCTCCACACCACTGAACGAGTGGAGGGTCAGATTTTCCCACTCCTCTAAACAAACATCTCCACGCTGCAAGTGAGTCTTACGAACCCAAATGTTTAAACCTTGCACAAGTTGGAATTTATTTTTGCAAGGATACAAAAATAAATTCCAACTTGTGCAAGTGATTCTTTGCCTGAGTGACTGAGATTTTCTATATGTAAGCTAGTTATTAGCCATGCTAGCTGCATGGCTCTGTTGATGGCAGTGTCGTCCCTGTGCTTTGTGCAAAGCTAATGACGTTCCCATCAGCCTCAGCTGCACTTGGTTTTTAGTGCTAACTCGCAAACGTTAGCATGGTAAATGGACTGCACTTATATAACACTATGCTGTCTTAACAGACAAAGCGCTTTACATTTGGCCTCTTATTCACCCATTAACACAAACACACACTCGCACAGAAAATTTGGGTCCAGTGGAGGAGGAGGAGATCAGTGGACGACCCGCTTTACCTCCTCAGCCACAGCTGCCCCAACACACTAAACTGCGATGGTGAATATGGCAGAGAATATAGTGCACCTGCTAAATGTCAGTGTGTCAGCATAATCATTGTGAGCATGTTAGCATGCTGATGTTAGCATTTAACTTAAATTACTGCTGTGCTAAAGTACAGCCTTGCAGAACTCGCCATTTATTGCCTGTGAGATTTTTGAGTCATTTTCTATAAAAACATGACTTTATTGTTCAACACTGGCTTGTGCATTCCATTGTAGAGAATCCCAATCATTCATATATTTAAAAAAAAAAAAGGCTAATGAAAGATGAGCATATTGGCGGAATTTTCTGAATCAAAACTGTCTGAAAGAATTATTTGGATTATTAGGTTATGGTGAATCACTTCCTTTCTGATATTATAAAAAGCCTCCCTCGTGTCCTCAGAGTTTGTGGCAGCCACCATCCTCTCACGGTTCACTCTCAGGTTTCCTCAAATGCTTCTTTATCAGCACACACCAGCTCACTGTGTCGCTGGAACTTTCTGGATCATCTCCAGATGGCACCTAGTAAAAGGGGGAAGGAGACCACGCAGAGCAGGACGCTAGATTTGGCAGCTTCTTCAAAGAGCTGCTGTTTGAAGCAGCTGTGTGTTTCCTGTTTCACTGCTGAGGCTTCTCAAGCAGCTGGCTGAATAGAATTTAGACATTTTGGTTATTTGGTGAAAGGTGGATGTATACAGTGCGAGGAAATGAAATGTGAGTCTTCAATTTGGATAATGAGGTTTGGGGGGTTTTAGATTATAGCCCACAAATTACAGTGCAATTATTTTGTAATTATTGTAGAGGCGAGGAGCGCAGCAGTCAGGTGGAAGTCCTCTGTGGGTTCATCACTATGAGCTATCCCTTTCACATTACACACTCATAGTCATTTGATCCATTGCTAATATAAGATTGATTAGTGCAGCTTTAATATTTATCAGGGTACTTCTTTAGAATAGAGTAATGTAGTTGAGTGTAGTGTAGTTCTGTGTACTTGGATGGAGTAAAGTCAAGGTATTTTGGCTGTAAAATTGCAAAAATAAATAAATGCTAAATTAAATAAAGTTAACTTTAAAAGGACTGGCAAACGCAAACCCACATGTTGCTTTCACTGCCCTAGGCTGCTGCCTCCAGTCCACTACTGCATCTCTGCTCTGTTTTTTTTTATACTACAGTTATCATTCATAAATTATAAAAACATATTTGGAGAAAAAAACAGTACAAATCCTTCATAAGTACAAAATGATTACTCCTTATATTCAAAGACTAATTGCTTTCTTCTTCCATGCTTGCATTTTTTCATAATTTGCAGGATTGCCCTTATATTCATCCTCCATTTGTCCTTATTGTGCATTTGGATCAAGCATGTGACACATTTCCGCACTTTGTGCTGCCTATCTGTTCGAGTTATATTTATTACTGGAATGAAATTAGCTCATTTATTGGTAATGTCAGAGCAGTTTACTTTGCACTGAACAGAATCCACAGGCTTGACTGCAACAGTGACAGGTCCTTGAACCAAGGGGAGGGAAAAATCTGTTGTGATTTCATCAAGCTATATGAAGAGACACAGAGAATAGCTTTTCCAGCTCAGCTCCAGGCAGAAGCCTAATTTGAGATAGACATAGCGTGACAAAGAGCAAAATCCTAACCCAGAGGATGATTTCCAGAGATGTCTGTTCAAACACTGAACTCAGTAGAATAGTTCCAGTTTCACTGCAGGTGCAAAAGAGGAAGTTCAGCAGCAGATGAAGTCATGCTCAGCATTACGTCTGCTAACTGTCTAATGATATGAACATGCGTGGAGTCTTCCGGCTGCAGAAGGGGCTATTGTATTGTCACAGTATCTGATAAACTCCCTCTGCGTCTAAAGTACACGCCCGTGGAAATCCTACAGAGAAGCAGAAGAAGCTGATTTCTTGCACAGGTGTCTGGGGGAAAAAAGACTGCAGCTTTTAAATAACCTGCAGCGCTCTCCGGCATTTTAAAGACGCATACAGCTCCATTTCTGGGTTATATACACGTGCACTAAAACTGACTGAGATGTGTTTGGCTTGTGTGCCCCAAATAGGGAATGTCGATGTCATCTTGACTCTCTCGCCGACATACAAAGGGAGCCACGAGTTTTTAAGTTGTCTGTTAATGTAAATAAACAAGGGGTCCCTCAACATGTTGTTAATAGCTTTTTCTAGCAAAGACTTTTACAAGCGTGTCCACTTAACAAGCGGGTTCTTCCCCCAGGCCGAGCAAAGTTAGGTTGTGGGAGACCATAAACCATGAACCACACCATTGTCTCATTCCCAGCATCCTTTTTCCAAACTTGAATTTCCCCAGATAAAGCCAGAGTAATTACTGTGTAGGTCAAACCTCACGATGACCGTGTGAACGTTAACAAGCTTTGTGTTTATCATCGTACTGTACTCCATCTGCGGTGTGTTGCCTTCTCTGGGGGGGGGTTCTAACGCAATAGCCTGACTCATCAACATCGATCACTTTCCTGTCCCTCAATCTTGCCAGAGTTTCTTCTTTGAACACGACAAGGATCCTGACTCATCACCAGTGATCACTCTCACTCTCTTCCTCTCTCCCACACTCTTGCCAGAGTTTCTTCTTGCATGTCCTGCTCTTGTTTAGGGCTGTTTTGTGTATCTCTATGAGGGAGATATCCAGTATGTGACTCACCTCTGGACTCCAACCCGGCCTCCACCCGTTCTCACTGCTGTGCTCAGCCCCCCCCAACTGCCTCAAAACAGTACTCCTTTACACTCCCAAAATAAAATAAATACTCTTATCATGTCTTTCTGCAAGTATGACAAAAAAAACCCTGCCAGAACAATGATGATGAATACAGTTTGGTGAGCACTATTTGTGTCTTGAGTTGGTTAAAGCTTTCGCCGTGATATGAATCCACTGGCGATGGCGCAAATACACAAATTCATCTACAGTAACTTATTTATTTCTTAATTTACATCGAGAGCTAACAACCTTCTGCTTCCTTCCCTGCCTTTACAGACAGCATCATAAGGGACGAACAGTATGAGGTGATGATGCAGATTGACTGTGAAGTCACAGACACCAGGATCATCCACATCAGGTCTTCCACGATCCCACCTTTGCTCCGGGTCAACCACACAGACACATTTTACCAGCACTCCCCGACCGACAGCCAGGCCGTGCCTCCTGTCGGTGTGCTAATGGGGTCGGCTTAAAAAGCACCAGCAGCACCTTTTTAATATTTATAACTCAACCAAATTCACGAAGACAAAAGAGAAGAGCCCGTGTAACACTTCTTTTTGTTTGTTTTTGCGTGATGATAAAGTATATTTTAAATCTGTCTTCACAATTGTGATTTAGATTAGAATGAAATCCAGTTATTACAGTACAAAGGTAGCTCGTATTGTCAGCCCCAGTCGGCCACATTCTTTATAAGGGCTGATATCTGGAAGTAGTCTGTAATAGGGTCGGAGCAGATACTAGGTCCTTGTGTGGCAACACTGACTTCTCCCTGTAACCCCAGACGCCCCGCATCAGGGTAATTGCTTAGCGGCAGGGGGTAGAGCATTGAACCCTGAGTCACCCCGTCATAACACAAATACTTTTACCCCATAGCAGCTCTCCTCAGGTCTGCTCTTTTTTTGTGTGGTTCTTAATTTTGGGACAAGCTGCAAAGCCAGAGGAGAAAATAGAAAATTATACAACTAAGATTAATCTCACAGGGAATTAGGCTAATTAAAGACAGAAAAAGACATTTGTGATATCAATATCCAGGAGCACAATACATTATGCGTTTGTATTTTAGCTACAAAATGGAGTGCGCTCTTACTCATTTGTAGTCTGTTTGTCTCTCTAAATAAAGCAAATTTAACTTGTGAAATAGTAAGAGATGCCAGATTGATTACATTCAGCAGTGAAGGCATTTTGTAAACTCAGGAAGCCAGGTGAGCTGTGAAAGCTAGCAGGCTAACCACTATGTTGTTGGCTGGTTTCCATTAATTTAAGCCTTTCAGGTGCTCTGTTTTTAGCATTGTATTGATGAAGATTTTCAGTTCTTAATTGTTTGGTCTTTGTACTGTGCGTCTCTAAATATTGATGAACAGATTCAGATATGTATTGGTATTGTTATGTAACAGTAATGCCAACTCCTGTGGTGTGATGCAATTCACTCATTTCTGCTGTCAAAACATTCTCTTGCCAAGATTTTATTGATTTTTAATCATAGATTGGAAGGAAACGTACTGAAAATGTTAATACTGGGGGATTTATTTAGTGTCAGTGGTTGACATTCTGAGATTTTATCCACAGAAAAATGTATCTTCGTCAAATTTGAAACCCCTACTTAAAACAGTTGAGCAAAAGAGGTCGATGTGCACAACTTGAACAGGAACCACTGGTGAAAGACACGGTTTGAGTCCTCGCATTTCCGTCCACGGGCTAAATTGCACTTTTATTTGGTGCACTTGAGTCTATATTGAAATTGCAACTTACTGGTGTTTTGTTGTATTTCCTGATCGTTTTTAGTACTCATTTGTTGTAAAGATTTGCACTATAAATTCAGAATCAGATCAGTTCTGACTTTAAATATCTTATATATCATCTGTAACCTTGTTTTGACTACCTATAATAGTTATAAAACAACATGCTATACTTTCTTTTAGCTACGTGATTGTTCAGATGGTTATAATTTAGCTCAACAGATGCTCAGAAAAATTGCTCAGAAAACAACATGCCCTTTTGTTTTCTTAAGCCAGGCTGTCTGTGTTTGTAATTTTTTTTTCCCTTTTTGGTTATAAGAATATATTTGATTCACCGCAATGTTTTCACTGCACCCTAGTACTTTTCTGTTGGGACAAAGAGTACAATTAAAAACTTGTGAGGTTTTGTTTTTTGTATTCTATGTGTGCATAAACCAAAATAAACACTGGATTTTCTCTAAATATACTTTTGTGTGCATTCTTCAAGCTGTTGGGGGAAATCCTATAACGGCATTATTATATTTTTTGTTCAACAGGTATAATTCACTGTCCCTGGGTATTTTCTTCCACAGTAACTCAGTTTACATTCAGTAACAATAAATTACAGGGTTGAATAATCATCGCCTGTGTGTCTGTGTTCATGGTTTTTCTATCTACCCCTTGCTCTTCCTGGTTGTCTTCTAATCATCACAGTCATCCAGTTGAATTAGCACTTATAAACTGTAATTAAAGCCACTTGCGATTAGTCAAACAAAGAAGCCATTTTATGTTAGTATTTTCAAACTTTATTGTAGTCTCCTCAGAACAGTCTGATATGGAGGGAGTAAGTGCTTTCACAAGACAAAGGTCGACAGCAATACCTTACCACGCAGAGGACCAGTGGCATATGATGCAAAGAAAAAAGTAATACAAAATAATGTGTATAAAACTGAAAAATGTAATTTGGCCACATGTTTGGGGATTTGTTCAGAGTATGCCTTTATGAAATTATTCTTTTATGTAAATTGTTAAAGCGTTATTTGACCCAAGACATGAACCTATTCTTTCTACATTCATTTATCTCATAGGGCTTTTTACAATATTTCAATATATACAGTACAACTGTATATAAAATTTTTATCCGAAATAAATGATGAGCCTGATCCCTCAGTCTCATCATTTAATTTATTTCGGATAAAAACAATTTAGTCACAATATACTGAAGTACACGGGGCCCCCATTTGTCTCGATACTGAAGGCCATGTGGACTGATCTACAATCCATTCAAACAATAGAATTAACTTTTTTAAAAACTACTGTCAAGCCCTTACTAAGGGTCTACATATGCAAACTTAATGTTGTATGTGACTTGGTGTCCATTGTCCCACGCATACAAAACACCCTCTTTGGGATTGTAGTCAATCTGCGTGGTGTAGCTGTAGTTGTTGGTGAAGGGCATCCTTGGAGTCATCTGAGTGTTTGTGTGCGTGTCGAAGGCGTATTCCAGGTAGGCGTCCCTTTGGTTGTAGCTGTCAACAGCATACAGGACGCCACACACGACGAAGCAGTTCCTGTAGTGGTTTCTCCTGAGCCCGGTTCTCCAGGTGGTCTCCCTCTGCATGCTCAGGTCTGAGGGGTTCAGTCTACTCAGAACTATCACTTCCTGTAAGAAGCCCTCATCATCCAGTGCCGGGTAGATGATCCACAGGCCACTCTCATCCACGGCAAAGTCGACGTCTGGGTGACTGCGCCACTCCCACGGTGACGACGCCTCCTCGAACAGAGCATCATGCAGCATGGTCCAGGCGGCTACGTAACGCTGACGCAGGTCATACTTGATGATGTCTCGGGAGAAGGCACGGTTGTAGTAGAAAGCCCCATCGTAGACCACATGGCCTGTGCCAATCCAGTTGTATGGAAGCTTGTATGAGTTGGTAAAACGGCCTGGAGAGGATAAAGAAGAAAAGAGAAGTGTGAGCTTCATCAGATTACATGGATAACAAAAAGTAATTTAGTGAAAGCTTTGACTACTTACCTGCTTTGAAAACCTCCAGGTTGCTGAACTCCATTAGGTCATTCCCGTAATAGAAGTTTGCGACGTAAATTTTGTCATTATCAGCCTTTGGATCCTTCATCCATGCTCCTTCATTCCTGCCATAGGTGTTGTGAGTTACTGGCTCTGAGATTGTTGCCAAAGTGTCCTTACACTCCCCTGTGAATGAGTCAGAGAGCCACGAGTGAGGATTTAGAAGCAGTTATCCAGACCTACGTCAAAGAGTCTGAAAATAATTAGAGGCTTTTGTTTTAACCAGCTTGAATCACGAAAGGCTGAGGTTGTCACAAAGGACTGAGCACTGAAATACAAAGTTTACTGTTGAAATTCATAGAACAACATAAATTTGGTATTAATATGACATCTTTCATAAGAATATGAAAAGAGTTGAGGCATGATGTCAGTCCTTCCCCTGTGGTATTTCAA
Source organism: Gadopsis marmoratus (assembly GCA_036023855.1). Lineage (NCBI taxonomy): Eukaryota > Metazoa > Chordata > Actinopteri > Centrarchiformes > Percichthyidae > Gadopsis > Gadopsis marmoratus. The sequence continues at coordinate 2,687 of JAVQJF010100054.1, read as the reverse complement.
ACTAATTACATAAAATGTTAACAAGAAAATGCACGGGATATTTTTGACAATATCTTTGGCGGGAAGCTATTATAAGTACTTCCTAAGGTGTTTTTTTAACCACTCTAGCAGCGTGGCTCTAGGGATGGCAATGTCGGTTATTTGGTCAGTCGGTCCATCACTTTGGTTCAGACTGAAATATCTCAACAAATGGATGGAGGAGCCATGAAATTTTGTTCAGACATTTATTGTCCCCAGAGGATGAATTCTGCTGACCTTTGTGATCCCCTGACTTTCTGCCCCAACACCACCACGAAGTGCCATACACACTAATGAGCCACATTATGAATTGTCATGGTGAAATTTACGCAAGTTGGATCGGCCTGTGATTTTGATTTATCACTTTGATTTTCGATGCGATTTCAAATCCAGCCCTAAATGGGTTGATGAATTTGGTTTCCATTGACCATTCTTACGTCAGTTTATTCTCAACGAATTACACAATGTACATCAATAAAGATTTTCAACTTGAATATTTCGTTCATCGAGAGCCACTGTGTGATTTAAGTCTTCCTTTCATTTTCTCGAGCAGTGTATTACAATTTCAACTCAACATACATATGATCGGCCTCCCCTCATTCGACACATAACCTCAACTTACCAGGTTTTATTGAAGTTGATTCCTCCTGCCTTTGCATTGGCTCATCTAATTCTGGGTGGCTCTCCTCCCTTTCTTCCTCATCCCAGCTGATTTTGTATTTCTTCTTGACTTGTGCAGCCTGCCTGGTAGTGGTGGTGGGGGTGGTGGTGGTGACTGAAGACGAGGTAGTCACAGGCGTGGTGAACGGCAGAGAAGTGTGGGGAGGCAAAGTGGTCATTCTCTCTGTGGTAGAAGGCAAATTTGAGCCTGAAAAGAAGGTGGATTCAGTTTCCTCTCCTGGTGTTGTGGTAGCAGCCTGTGTGGGGGTACCTGTTGTGGAAGCCGTTGTGGGGTGCATTGGTGTAGAGGTTGGGGCAGCATGGGTTGTGATGGTCACAGTGGAAGTTGTGCTGGTAGTTGAAGACTCTGTGGCTGGGTTTTGTGCAGGTGTGCTTGAATGAGCTGCAGTACTGCCAGCTATGCTTTGCATTTGGTCTGTCACCTCCAGGGTAGAGGTCTCCATCATGGTGGTTGGTATATTAATAGTTGTGAATGCTGTTAGCGTTTCCTTTGTAGCTGTATTTTCAGAGGCATGGGTAGTTTTGTTTGTTTCCTCGGCAGTGATGCTTAATGAAGTGCCGGTTGGTTCAGTCATCAAAGGGACTGGCCACTTAGATATTCTGGCAGTGACGCTCTGAGTAGTCTGAGGTGCAGTGTCTGTGGTCCTGGTTTTTTGAGTGGTAGAGGTTGGTTCAAACATGACAGGTGTGTCACTCTGTACATCTGTAGACACATCCACTGATGTGGTTCCAATGGCACTGATGAACTCATGAGGTTTTGAGGTGGGCTCAGTTTCTTTCGGCTTTGTTGATTGGCTGGTCTTCTTCGACTCGTGCAAAGGACCTGTTGTATTTGGTCGAGGCGATCTTGGTCCCGCCCTCATCCTGGGGCGAGGGGCTCTGTGTTGTAGAAGATTCTCCTCAATGAGGGAATTAATTGGTCCAACACCACTGAATTCATGATACTCAAACACTAAATAAAGGAAAAGAAAAGATTTGATCAAATAATCTGAGCACTAAGTAATTTATCCAATACCATCAAAAATGTGAACTCACAGATTACAGTGCCAACCAACAATAGAAGCCACAAGATTTGCAACAGTATATTTCGGCAGTGTCCAGAGCAGCTAATAGATGGCCCTGATGGGCAGCGCAGGTACGCACTAAGCTTTTGTGACTATCTTTCAATGTTCTGACATCACCCTTATCGTGTTCCATGGTTAGCAGAGTGTGGATGTATAAGGAAAAGCTGAAGTTATACTTTTTAAGCACAGCTGTGAATGGGATTATGACGCCACTGTAATGTGCAGATTTCAGATTTTTCTAATTCTTAAATTTTTCTTAAGTTGTACACTTTTTTCTCTACTGCTGACCTTAAAGCTGACTGAGGGTATGCACTTACAGTTCTCTCCAGGCTCCCCGTCATCCGCCACCATCGGATCTGGCTCAGATTTATAAAAAGTCATTCCTCTGATGATCATTCCGTTGGGGCCAGTCTTTGACACCTGAGAAGCTTCCTTGTTAGCCACATTTCTGAGAGTCACCTGAGGTTTGACCTCAATGATCTGAGCAGAACCATCTGTCTGTAGGAAGGACGGATTTTCCCCAATAAACATCTCCTCATACTTTTCCTGTTAGTGGACAGATGGATACATAAAACGTCTATGAGGCAAAAACAAACTATAAAGTAGGATGAGACCAGTTCGTCTGTTTGATCACATACTGGTACAATATTTGTCAATATCGGCTTTTAACCAGTGAGACCAGAGATTTTACTAAAGAATTTTAGTGTCACACGAGAGTGTGAATGTTTCAGATGCATGATCGTCCAACAAAGAAAAGAAAAGTTTGAGTTGGTGAAATAACGCTTTAACAATTTAATGGTAATAGCTATGTAATGATCTTAGTTTTTAATAAGTTTCAAGTTTAATTGTCATATGCAGTTTAACACAGGGTCAACATTGCAATGAAATGTGCCGGACGAGAGTCGGCCAGCTCAGCAGTAACAA